>JAQZBX010043925.1:0-21513 GCA_029593785.1 Cabassous unicinctus
AATGTAGTTTCCTCCCTGTTTTTCCTGGTCTAAGTCTTGTCTGGGCTTGTGCTTGCTAGTGGCTTAGAAGTTCCCCTGTTTAATGCAGTTTGAATGCCCCCTCTACTTCCCAGAATACAGAACTTCTCCCTCTCCCAGGTCTTCCACTGCAGGACCTGAAGCAGGCAGCCTTTGCCCCAGGATGTCCACCTCAATTGTCCCCCACACTGCTTGTCTCAAGCTGCTTTTACCTGAAGGGCAAATTCTGGGGTGAGGTGAACACTGGAGAGAAGTTCCCCAAGTCAGTCTTTCCCAGCTGGAACAAGGCCAGAGACCCACAAAGGCAGCACAAGCAGGCTCCAAACTGCCCCCAAGAACGATGTGGGAAGGGTGCCAGGATCTGCTTCCGTGGCTCCCAAAGCTGCACTTTCTTGACCTGCCATGCAAATGCAGCCCTTCTTCTGTCTTCTGCAACTCTAAGGAAGTGTACCGTCTTTAAGTCTCCTCAGCCACCTTTGTCAGAGATGGGTTGAAATAATGGCTACCTTCAGAGCTGGGCCCCTATTGATCCAAAGTAGCTAATCAAAAGCCACGATCAGCAATCAACCAATGCACACCACCACCACCACCACCGCCACCGCCACCACCACAAGCAGATCTGAGGAAGTGGATTTTTATGTCCCTTTCTGGCACCAGCAACTGTGCAGGCTGTGGTGTCTAGAGTCAGTGGCATTAGCAGAAGGTACCTCACCAGACTAGCTGTGTAGCCAGGGCCTGTACTAGCCACAGTCTTTGATGTCCAGCCTTTCTGGCCATTCCAGGGGCACTCCATATCCTTTCAATTCATTTCTTCTGTGCTTGTAATAGCCAGTCAATGTCTGTTGCTTGATCTGAGTAGACCGGGGAAGCAGAAGTCTAGGCCTGCACATGCCTCTATTTTCCACAACCATTTGTCAATCACTTCATTAAAGGGGGAGAAGAGGTATCTAATTTTATGATAAAAATCCAGAATCTCTGCACCCAGAATCTATGTACCCATAGAAAAATTATCTATCTAACAGTAAAAGTCAACTCTGAAATAATTTGTTTGCATGTGGCCACAGCAACTAAATTACCAGCTCCACAGATCCCCAAACCACTCAAGTTTCTTCTTAGAACATTGATCCCAGCAAAGTCCAAGGGATTTTCTGAAATACAAAGTATCCTGGGGAGCAGGATAACATGTGTCCAGATTAAAGAGAAAATGTTTGGCTAATACTGACCATGGCAAGGAGGTTTCTTAGGTGAAGAAGTCTTTTGTGAAAGAAAACATTCTTCAAAAATAAAATGAATAAAAGCTGAAATACAGAGGGTGCATATGTCCCTGAGCTTTACTTTCCTTTGATTCCTTCCATTTTCAAGGCAGCATGCCTTTGCAGAGTGGGTTTTAAACATGTGATTGCTACCAAATGATTTTTAAATGTTTTCCATCCAGAAAACTTCCCCATTGAAATTTCTAGCTGCTTACATTTGTGTTTCTAGTAAGATTACCACACTATTTGATTCATTCAAATGTAATTCATCAAGTATCTTCTAGATGTCAAGCACTTTGCTAAGACCTAAGAATACAGAGATGAATCAGGTCAATCCTTGCCCCCTGAGAACTCCAAGACTTTTGGGGAAATGGCATCATAGGAAGAACCTCACAATGCAGTGTGATAAAAGCTAATGAAGAGAAATACAGAGTGGGAAAAGAACACTGAAGATGGCGGAGCTGTCTGGGGAGATCAAGCAGGGTAAGCTCTATTTAAACAAACCTCAAAGGAAAAATATTACCAAGTTGACTCTTAACTAATAAGTCCTTGACGTTGTCATTTTACATGCTACAGGGACCAACATTCATTTCCCTATCCTAATAACACTCTGACTTCCTTTGGCGGATTTACCACCTCACCATTGTGTATAATCATGGTGGGAGTGTAATTCCGGGTGCCCACCGCAGAAAACACAAGCCAAAGTTACCAGAGCATTCTTCTGCCTACTCACAAGACAGACAGAGAGCAGACCTGTGACCTACACTTAGCCAGGCAGACTTTTGGGTCTTTGCATCTGAAACAAATATTTCAGGAAGAGAGGGAAGTGTTGATGGTAGACCAATCAGTAGACAAACCACCCTTTTACCATCATGAGGCCATTGTGGTGGTTCCTTCTGTCCAGTCCTCTCAAGTCCACTTTGGTTCTTGCCCTTTCCCAAATCTGGTTCTCCAGGATGCCTTGTACTCTGAGAAACTTCTATAGCCTTCTATTAAATTTCCATTTGCTTAAGTAAGCCAGAATCAGTTCTGTTGTTTACAATCAAGGATCCTAGCCAATTCACTGTAGCTGGACCTCTCATGGTGGATTTCAGAGCCCAAAAAAGCTCTCTTAAGTCCAGGTCATATCCTTCTTGCCAAGGGCCACTGGTAATTTTTCCTTCCACAACTGCTTTCATACTCTTCTTATGTTTTATCTTTCCTTTCAAGTGCTCAGCAGCTCTATTCCTCATTTGAAAAACTATAGCCCAAAATCAAAGAAGGTTTTTACATGAGAATTTTTTAGCTATATATAGGCACTATTTAATGAAGAGCCCTGCACACACCCTCCCAAGCCTTTGAAAATTATTAAATGTAATGCTGCAGGGTTGGCCACATATAGATTAGTGAGCTGGAAAATTATATTGAACCCCAAGTATCCCTGCTTCAGTTTTATGGGTAATTTAGCTGAAAGTGCTGCCAGGGCTTGAGGAATCAATTAAATTGAATGTATAGAATAGAGTTTCTATTCTCCACAACTTGCTCAGGAAGAGTTGGGGTTTACTGTCCAGACAGAATGGCTACTGGAGCTTCATGCTCAGTCTCCATACACAAAATGGATGGGCCAACAGCAAAGACTTATTACTGAGAATAATAAGCAGCTACTACCACTATTTATCAAGTTCTCCCTAAGGACAGAAACCAAGTCTACTTTGTTCATTGCTGAATGCCCAGAGCCTAGCACATTGGAGCAAGTAGTCAGTACATATTTTGTGAATCAATGAATGTCAGATATAGGGCTAAACACTTCATGCACATTAATTTAATGTTCTCAACACTGTGGTGGTATCACTCTCCCTCTATATAGCAGATGTTAAAATGCAGGCTCTGAAAAGTTAAGCAACTAGAAGTAATGGAGTCAGGACTTGAATCCAGGCTCAAACGATTCTAAGGCTTATTTTCTAAAGCACTATGCTGCACTGCCTCTCCCTACACTGCCTAAGCATCACCACCTCCACCACCAAGAAGCCCACTATCCAGTGGAGAAGGAAGAAAAGAACAGAATTATTATTGCAGGCAGTTGAACAGGATAGAGCTAATGAATGAGGCACAGGCAATGCCCGCTTGCCCACTGCCACTACCTTAGTTGACAAGGCTCACATGACTCTCTACTGCTATCACCTCCTCACTGATATCCATTTTCCTGATTTTCTCACCTAACATCCATTGACTGCACTTTGGGTAATAGGATCTTCCTACCATACAATTAGGCCATGTCATTATCCTACCTAAAACCCTTCAAGGCTTTGCCATTTCCCTTGGGATAAAATCAAGAGCCTTTCTACTCAAAGTGTGGTCCATGGATGAGCAGCATCATTATACATGGGAGCTTGTTAGACATGCAGAACCTAAAGCCCCATCCCAGATCTCCTGACTCCAAGTCCATGCTTTAACATGATCTCCAGATGATTCATAAGCACTTTCAAGTTTGAGAAGCATGAGTCTTAAGTCTTTAATGAAGCCTTCAAGGTCACATAACCTGGCTACCTCTGCAGCCAAATCTCCAGCCTCCTCACACCTCATACTCCAGCCACTCTGAACATTTCCCTGCTCCTTGCCTGGGCCAATGATTGATGTCCCTGCTGAGGGCTTCACACATGCTGTTTCTGCCCCTCTACCCACTGCCCCTTTAACTTAGGAATGCCTTTCTCATACCTTAGGCTTTAATTTAAAAATCACTCTTCTCTAAAAGGCTTCTTTGCTCATCACCCATGTCTCCAACCCCAACTATGTTAGTTAGATGTTCCTGCTATGCATATTCATGGCAATACCATACTTATTTGAGGTTATGGATCAAATTATATCTCTTTCCTATAAATCAAGTGAGGAAAGGGATCGGGTCTATCTGTTTTTCTTATAGTCCCAATCCCTAGAACAGAGTCTTGGATGAAATACTTAATAAAAATCAATCACTGTATTTAAAAAACAATGTTCAGGAGTGAGGTCATCAGCATGGTGATGTAAGACATCCCCTAAAAAAAAACCTTGAGATTCAGTGAATAAAAGGACAAATCCCACTTGCTTAGAACTTTGGAGGACAGTAGAGACTGGAGAAGGACCCTACAAATGCTGAATCAAAGAAAGAAGACAATGTCAGGTAGGAAACTTCTGCCCTGGACCCATCAGTCCACTCCCTCTCCCTCACTTGGTCCCATGCAGCTTAGGAGTTTTTCAGATCCTCCCCACCTCCCACCAGTCACACAGACTATAAGAGGCCACAGCAGCAAGTCTGGACCCCAGACATATCCAGGAACTGGAGTCCAAGTCCACAGAGACCCAGGGAAGAATACAAACCACTGAGGAATGCTGCATACAAAAAGGCCTCCAGAAGGAAAAAAAGTGACTGTGGTAAAACTGTGACTGGAAAGTGCTGTGCTCACTCAATCCAATACTGCTGACTAGACCATCTAAATGCAAACTGCACCTTTCTGCAGTGACCCACCAATGTGGATAAACCCAATCTGGCTCCCCAGGGTAGGATACCCCAATGGGGAAGAAACCAAAAAATAAAAAGTGTGGGGGGAATATCAGGTTAAACTTAACTGCAGCAAAATTGGAGGGTCCCAGAACTGAAAAGAGTAAAGAATTTGGAACACTGAGTGAAGGAGAGAATTTAAACAACTCATATAAGCTGGGGGGAAAATTGTACACAAACAGAACAGATCAAGATTCCTGAGGAAGGAACAGACATAAGGATGTTTTCTCCTGGAGGTGAAACAATTACGCAAAAATTGCAGTCTTAAAAATTATACCACCTATCCAGGGCAAGAATCAGGTGAAGAAGAGGTTAAAAAGAATATGATCAGTTAAATACAAGGGATATTCTAAAGGTCTAGATAAAGTTGGACCAAGCATCAAAGAAGAGCCTTAACACAAAGCCAATCAACAATAAAACCCTAGACAAGAGGGAGAAACTGACCTTCAGAGTTAACTCATCAAGATAATCTGATGCTCAGACATCAGCAAAAAATTATAAGCCATACTAAGAAACAGTAAGATATGGTTCAGTCAAGGGAACAAATTAAAACTTCAAAGACAGAATTTAAAACAACTAATGATAGAAATTCAAACAAATCTCCTAAATCACTTCAAGGAGATAAAAGAAAATATGTATAAAAAGATAAAGGATATTAAGAAGACAATGTGTGAACATGAGAATTTGAAAGTATAACAAGAAACATAAAAGAAATTATGGGGATGAAAGGCACAATAGTAGAGATTAAAATACACTAGACGCAGGTTCAGACATTTGGTGTATGTGCTTGGCTGAGGAGCCAATGGGGCGAAGCTACCATCTGTGGAATTATGACTGAACGCCTCTAAGTCAGAATCCCGCCCAGGTGGAATGATACGGCAGCGCCACGAAGCCTTGGTTGGCCTCGGAGCCTCAGTTGGCCTCGGATTGGCCACCGTCCCCACCGGCGGGCCGTCATGCACTCCCACACATGCGGCATCCCCCGCCATGCGTCAGGACCGGGGTCCGGTGCGGAGAGCCCGTCGTCCTGGGAAATGGGGCATGGCCAGAAAGGGGGCCGCCCCCTCACCCGTCATGTGGGGATCCTGGTGCTAAACCACTCATAGACGACCTGCTTCTGGGTCGGGGTTTCGTACGTAGCAGAGCAGCTCCCTCGCTGCAATCTATTGAGAGTCAGCCCTCGACACAAGGGTTTGGAAAAAAAAAAAAAAATACACTAGAGGCATATAACAACAGATTGGAATAAGCAGAAGAATCAGTGAACTAGAAGACAGGACAATCGAAATCATACAGGTAGAAGAACAGAGAGAGAAAAGAATAGAAAAAAATTGAGCAGTGTCTCAAGGACTTGAGTGACAACATGAAGTGCCAAGCATACACATCATGTGTGTCCCAGATGGAGGAGAAAAGAGAGAAGGGCAGAAAGAATTTTTGAGGAAATAATGGACAAAAACTTCCTAACTCTTACGAATGAAATAAATATACATGTTCTGGAAGCACAACATACTCCAAACAAAATAAATCCTAATAGACCTACTCCAATACACATACTAATCAAAATGTCAAATGCCAAAGAAAAAGAAACAATTCTGAAAGAAGGAAGAGAAAATCAATTTGTCACATACAAGGGATCCTCAATAAGACTAACACCAATTTATCATCAAAAACCATGGAGGTAAGAAGACAGTAGCATATTTAAGGTACTAAAAGAGAAAAATTGCCATCCAAGAATACTTTATCTAACAAAACTGCCTTTCAAAAATGAGGTAGGGTTTCTCTTGTGAAAAATGAGTATGGTTAATAATGTGTATATAAAAATGTTTTCCTCTGAAATAACAAAATGTATTAGTAAGCCAAAGGAGTGCTGATGCAAAGTACCAGAAATCTGTTGGCTCTTATGAAAGATATTTATTTTGGATAAAAGCTCACAGTTACAAGGTCCTAAAGAGTCCAACTCAAGGTACCATAAGAAGTACCTGCTCACCAAAGTCTGTTGCCATGTGTTGAAGAAAGATGGTTGCTGATCTCTGTGAAAGTTCAGCCTTCCTCTTTCTCTTAAGGTTCCATGGGCCCAGCTTCTATCAATCTCAGCTGTAGGCTGGAGGGCTCATTTCTTTCCGGACCTTCTCAGCTGCTCAGGGCTCTGGTCTCTTCAGCAGCAAACTATCAGGTGAGTGGCTCAGCTGTCTTCAGTAGCGCAGGATCAAAGTTCTCTCCTTTGCCATGGCTATGGAGCTTTCTCTATTCACATGTCTCTTCTTCTGTGTGAGTATCCATTTATATAGCCCATCAAGGGGGCAGGAACTCAACCCTGAGTCACCCTAATGACATAGTCGAATCAAAGACCTAATCTTGATTTAATCTAGTAAATGTAAAGCCTTTGAATTTAATACAATCAGAGTATATCATTCTTAGAGGAATACACCAGTTTACAACATAATCCTTATCTTTTTGGGGGTTCATAAATACTCTCAAACTGCCACACAAAAGTACATTAATGTTACAAGATTTTAATATCAGGGTGATATTTGGGCAAAAATACAACCAAAGCAAACTATAGACAACAGTGTAAAGTAATATATGAATGGTTAAAAAAAAAAAAGGAAGTATCCTATGTGAAAGAAACTAGACAAAAAGTATGACATATTGTTTGACTCCATCTATACAAAATGTAAATGCAAGTAAAGAATAGAAACAGAAATAGATTAGCAGTTATGTATGTCAGGAGAAGTATAGAAAAATTGAGAGGTGACTACTAAGAGGTAGGTTTTTTTTTGCTTGTTTGTTTGTTTTTGTTGTTTGTTGTTTTTCTTTCGAATTGTCTCTTTTTTTGTGGAGTAATGAAAATGCTCTAATATTGATTGAAGTGATGAATGCACAACTCTGTTATTATACCAAATGCCACTGACTGTACACTTTATATGGATTGTATGGCTTATGATAAAGTTCAATAAATATGATAATAAAAATGAGGAAGGGTTTAAAATATTCACAGATAAACAGAAACTGAGAGAATTTGTCAACAAGAGACCTGCCCTAAAAGAATTACTAAAGGGAGTTCTGCAAGTTGAAAGGAAAAAAACAGGAGAGTGGCATGAAGTAGTGTGAAGAAATGAAGATAGTGGAGTGTAGCTCAGTGGTTGAGCACCTGCTTTGCATGTATGAGGTCCTGGATTCAATCCCTCATACCTCCTTAAAAAATTATTAGTAAGGGTAATTAAAAGTGTATATGCAAAATCTAATAGTGCTTTATCATCAATGTACAACACTATTCTTTAATCCTATAATACTCAGAATACAATTAAACATGTCCTGATAATAGACATACAAAATATAAAGTGATAAAGTGGGACAAAAATAACATAAAGAGAGTAAACAAGGGGAAATGGGAGCAGAGAACATATAGGATATTGAAGTTAAGTTGGTATCTTTTCCAATTATTAGGTTATAGATGTATGTTGTGCAATATAAACCCCAGGGTAACCACAAAGAAAGTATTTTAAAAATACAGAAACAGAAATGAAGATGGGGTCAGTCAGATACATCACAAGGGACCAACAATACAGAAAAGGAGATTGTGAAAAAGGAAAAGAGAGACAAGAAAAAATGATATAAAATATAAAAACCAAAGGACAAAATGGCTGAAGTAAGTACTGACTTTACAATAATAACACTGAATGTTAATGGATTAAATTCCCCAATCAAAAGACATTGAGTGGCAGAATGGATTATAAAACTTGATCTAACTATACGATGCTTACAAGAGACTGACCTTAGACTCAAAGACACAAATAGGTTGAAAGTGAAAGGTTGGAAAAATATATTCCATAAAAATAGTAACCAAAAAAGAGCTGGGGTAGCTATAATAATATCAGACAAAATAAACTCTAAGTTAAACGCTGTTATGAGAGACAAAGAAAGACACTATATATTAATAAAAGGGGCAATCCACCAAGAAGAAATAACAACTATAAATATTTATGCACCTAACCACAGTGCCCCAAAATACATGAGGCAAACACTGGTGAAACTGAAGGGAGAAACAGACACCTTTAAAAGAATAGTCGGAAACTTAAATACACACTCTAATCAATAGATAGAACATCTAGACAAAAGATCAATAAGGAAACAGAGAACTTGAATAATATGAATATGAACTAGACCAAATAGAATACTGCACCCAAAAACAGCAAAATAGACATTCTTCTCAAGGGTACATGGATCATTCTCTAGGATAGATCACATGCTGGGTCACAACACAAATCTCAATAAATTTAGAAAGATTGAAATCATACAAATCATGTCCTCTGACCATAATGGAATGAAGCTATAAATCAATAACACGCAGAGAAGTAGAAAATCCATAAATACATGGAAGTTAAATAACACAACCTTAACCAATCAGTGGGTCAAAGAAGTTATTGTAAGGGAAATCAGTAAATATTTTGAGATGAATGAAAATGAGAACACAAAATATCAAACCTTATGGGATAAAGCAAAGGCAGTGTTGAGAGGGAAATTTAAAGCCGTCAATGCTTACATTAAAAAAAGAAGAGCTAAATCAAAGACCTGCCACACACTTGGAGGAACTAGAAAAAGAATAGCATACTAATCCCAAAATAAGCAGAAGAAAAGAAACAATAAAATTAGAGCAGAAATAAATGAAATTGAGAATAAAAAAGCCAATAGAGAGAATTAACAAAACCAAAAGTCAGTTAGATGAAAATGTCAATAAATTTGACAAACCCTTAGCTAGACTGACAAAGAAAAAGAGAGAGAAGACACAAATAAATAAAATCAGAAATCAGAGGGGGAAACATTACTACTGACCTCATGGAAATAAAAAGGATCATAAAAGGATACTCTGAACAACTGTATGCCAACAAATTAGACAATCTAGATGAACAAATTCCTAGACACACACAAGCAACCTAAACTGACTCTAGAAGAAAAAGAAGAACTCAACAGACCAATTACAAGTAAAGAGATTGAATCAGTCATCAAAAACCTCCCAACAAAGAAAAGCCCAGGAGCAGATGACTTCACAGATAAATTCTACCAATCATTCCAAGAAGAATTAATGCCAATCTTGCTCAAACTCTTCCAAAATATTAAAGAGGAGGGAACACTACATAACTCATTCTATGAGGCCAACATCACCCTAATACCAAAGCCAGATAAAGATACTACAAGAAAAGAAATTACAGACCAATATCTCTTGTGAATACAGATGCAAAAATCCTCAACAAAATAATTGCAAATTGAGTCCAACACCATATTAAAAGAATTATATACTATTGTCAAATAGGTTTTAGCCAAGATATGCAAGGGCAGTTCATCATAAGAATATCAAATAATTTAGTACACCACATTAACAAAATGAAGTGAAAAAACTACGACTGTCTCTATTGATGCAGAAAGGCATTTGAAAAAAATCCAGCATCCTTCCTTTATAAAAACGCTTAGAAAAATAAGAATAGAAGGAAACTTCCTCAACATGATAAAAGGCATATATATGAAAAACCCACAGCTCATTTCACTTAATGGTGAAAGACTGTAAGCTTTCCCTCTAAACTCTGGAACAATACAAGGATGACCACTGTCACTGCTGTTATTCAACATTTTACTGAAAGTTCTAGCCAGCGCAGTTAGGCAAGAAAAAATAAATAAAAGGCATCCAAATTGGAAGGGAAGAAGTAAAACTTTCCCTATTTACAGATGACATGATCCCATATACAGAAAATCCCTAAAAATCTACAGCAAAGCTACTAGAGCCAATTAACTGATTCAACAAAGTGACAGTATACAAGATCAACACACAAAAATGAGTATTGTTTCTAAATACTAACAATGAGCAATCTGAGGAGGAAATTAAAAAGTCCATTTACAATAGCAACTAAAAAAATCAAATATCTAGGGATAAATTTAACCAAGGATAAAAAGTACCTGTACACAAAACATTGCTAAAAGAAATCAAAGGCCTAAATAAATGGAAGGACATTCTGTGTTCATGGACAGGAAACTAAAGATCATTAAGATGTCAATTCTACCCAAAATGATTTACAGATTGAATGCAATCCCAACCAAAACTCCTACAGTCTTCTTTCCAGAAATGGAAAGACCAACTATCAAATTTATTTGAAAGGGTAGGGGGTCCAAAATCTTCAAGAACATCTTGAAAAAGAAGAACAAAGTTGGGGGACTTACACGTCCTGACTTTAAAGCATATTACAAATTTACAGTGGTCAAAACATCATGGCATTGACATAAGGATAAACATATTGACCAATGGAATTGAATTAAGAGTTCAGAAATAGAACTCACAGCAATGGCCATTTGATTTTTGGCAAGGCTGCCATGTCCACTCAATTGGAAAAGAATATAGTCTCTTCAACAAATGGTTCTTGGAGAATTTGATATCCCTATGCAAAAGAATGAAGGAGGATTCCTATCTCACAGGATATACAAAAATTAATCCAAAATGGATCAAAAACATAATTTAAGAGCCAGGACTATAAAACTCCTAGAAGTAAAATATATGAAAGCATCTTCAGGATTTTTTATTGGGCAATGGTTTCTTGAACTTTACACCCATATCACAAGCAACAAAAGAAAAAAAAATAGATAAATGGTATCTCCTCAAAATAAAGACTTTTCTGCATTAAAAGACTTCGTCACAAAAGTGAAAAAACAAATCTATTCATTGGGAGAAAATATTTGGAAAACACATATCCAATAATGGTTTAATATCCAGAATATATAAAGAAACCCTACAACTCAACAATAAAAAGACAGACAACCCAATTAAAAAGTGGATTAAAGACTTGAATAGACTTTTCTCCAAAGGGGAAATTCAAATGGCTAAAAAGCACACGAAAAGATGTTCAACATCACTAGCTATTAGGGAAATGCAAATCAAAACAATGAGATACCATTTCATACCCACTAGTATGACTACTATTAAAAAATCAGAAAACTATAAATGTTGGAGAGGATGTGGAGAAATAGAAACACTCATTGCTGGTAGGAATTTAAAACGGTGCAGCTACCTGGAAGACAGCTTGGCAGTTCCTCAGAAAATTAAGTATAGAATTACCATATGACTCGGCAATCTTGCTCTAGGTGTATTCCCAGAAGAACTGAAAGCAGGGGCTCGAACAAACATTTTCACACCACTGTTTATAGCGGCATTATTCACGATTGTCAAAAGATGGAAGCAACCCAAGTGCCCATCAACCAATGAATAAACAAAACATGGTATATACATACAATGGAATATTATTCAGCCGTAAAAAGGAAGGAAGTCTTGATGCATGAGACAACATGGATGAACCTTGAGGACATTATATTGAGTGAAATAAGCCAGACACCAAAAGACAAATATTGTATGATCTGACGCATATGAACTAATTATAATAAGCAAACTCATAGAATGTATGTTACCAGGGGATAGACTAGGGTTAGAGAATGGAGAGTTATGCTTAAGTTGTACAGAATTTCTATTTAGGTTGATGGTAAAGGTTTGGAAATGGATAATGGTGATGGTAGCACATTATTGTGAGTGTAATTAACAGCACTGAATTAGGATTAAAATGGGGTTTTACCCATTTTGAATGGGGTTAAAAGGGAAAACTTTAGATCATATATGTTAGTAGAATAAAAATTAAAAGAGAAAACATAGGGCTGTATAACACAGTGAACCTTATTGTAGACGATGGTTTATAGTTAACAGTACAAGAATGTTCTTTTATGAGTTATAACAAATATATGGCACTAATACAAGATGTAAATAATAGGGTGGTATGTGGGGGAAAGTACACACAATGTAAACTATGGATGATTGTTACTAATACTATTTTAATAATATTTCATCAATTTTAATAATGGTAACTACTTTTAAGAAAACAAATAGTACAATTACAAAAAAGAGCTATCATCAATTGTAACAAAATTGTAATAATATTTCATCAATTTTAATAATGGTAACTACCTTTAAGAAAACAAATAGTACAATTACAAAAAAGAGTATTGATGGTGGGGTGGTATATGGGACTCCTGTATTTTATGAATGATTGTTCCGTAACCCATAGCTTCTCTAATAAAAGAATTTTAATTAACTAATTAAATTTTGGAGCATCCACATAGTGGAAGGTTCTTTAGAAAAAAAAAGTGGGGAACTCATCCCCAACTTATCCTATACTGGAATATTATGAAGATATTGAAGAGATCCCTCCTCTTTCAAGGGCAATAAAACACTTTGTTGGTATGCATGTACCCAGGCCACACACACACAGAGGGTCCTTTGTCTTTTCACATACTCTTCTGAAAGAAAGGAATTAGACACCTATAAAAGTCAGAGAAAATCTCAAGGTGACTAAATGCATTCTCAGGACTCGCTTTACCAATAAAAGGAATAAGTCTTCAAACAATATATGATTAGGGAGCATTGATAGATGATGATGATGATAGATCAGATAGATAGATAGATAGATAGATAGATAGATAGATAGATAGATAGATAGATAGATAGATAGATGAGAGAGAGAGAGATATAACTTGAAATCTCCACAACTGAATGCATTAGCATGTTAAATACAAAATCAAGTATCTAAAATATAAATAACTTGTGTCCCAAAGTGATGAAAAACTTGAGGTGGGAATGTGACTTACAATGACAAGCCAAGAAGAGATCTGAAACAAAATAATCTTTTCTTGTCTCCGTATTTTATCCAAGGACAGTCCTGGCCACAAAATTTGTAGATACAGTAAGACCCTTGTATTCATAACTTAAAAAAGAATAATTCCTTTACCATCTAACACCTTTTCTTCAATTAATCATATATGCATATATGTATATACTTGTATATATACATATACATTCAAAACATATTTAAAGATTACCTAAGAAGAATAAAAAACATTATAAAATGATGTTAAAAGAAAAAACTAAAATAAATACATGCCATAGGAGGATGTAGATCAACTGGTACTAACATATTTTAATGGTGGGAAATTAAAATGGTACAATTTGGTAGTTTCTATAAAATTAAACATACACTCACCATATGAACCAGCAATTTTGCTCTTAAGCATTTACCCAAAGGAAATAAAAACATATCCAACAAGAGACATATACCCAAATGTTCATAGCACATTTATTCATAATAGCCCCAAACTGTAAACAACCTAAATGTCCATCAAGTACATGGAGAAGCAGCTTGTTGTCTATTCATATATTGAATACTGCACAGCAGTAAAAAGGAATTAACTACAGATATAAGCAGCAGCATTATGCTACGCAAAAGAAACCATACACAAAATAGTTCATAACATGTGTTCGTATTGATTTGAAACCCTAGAAAAGGCTAAACTAAATTCTAGTGACATAAAGCATATCAGAGTTTGCCTGAATCCAGGGCTACGGGAGATTAATTGGCATGGAGTAATGAAATGTTTTACAGCTTAAATTGTCAAAACTTTTCAAATATACATTTAAAATAGGTGCACTCATTGTTTGTAAATTATACCTCAATAAAGTTGATTTTAAAAACAGAAGGAAAAAAAACAATGTTAAAATTCCTAATCATACTATCATCCAGGCTACATTTCTACCTCTAATCCCCCAAAATAGAAAGAACATGCATGAAACCTATTTAAATAGCATTTCTTTCCTTATCGACTTTTGCAAGGAATCGATGGTAGAGGTGACTGATAGCTGATGCCAACACACACGCACACCCGTGCATGCTCACCTACACAAATGACACCAATAATTCATTCAGATAAAAGAAGGAATTTGTACACTCAAGTCAAAAGGGCCAGGTGAAGGAGCATTAGAAATGAAAATTAAGGCACTGCAACATGTGCTGAGTCATGAAGCTATTGTGAAGAGCCCTATGAAGCAAGAAGTTAAGGGATGGGAAAGTAGGAAAATATTTAACAGCCAGGGTACAAAAAAAGAAGTGTTATAGGGTTTATCTGATGCCATCTGGATCTAATTTTCTTAGGCGCTTGGTTAGACTCCAGGGAATAAGTGGAATGTTATAGAATTGTTTAGAACTTGTGACAAAACCCAGCCAAAGAGAGGTTATGTTAAAATCCCTGAGTATGAAAGAAACTTCACACTCCTGGGGACAACCTAAATCATCTCTTTTTCCTATTTTTAATAAGGCTCTATCTTTATATCATTTTGTATAAATCTATGTGTGAGTGAACATAAAGTTAATGACACTTTTTTTCATGACTTATATATTTATTTAAAAACCTCTCTCTTAACTTTATTTTGTACATTTAATTGGAAATATAAACAATAATTAAAAAAGAAAAAGAAAACACAGTTGAATAAAAACATACATTTCTCAATTAAATGTACTGGATTCATATAAAAAAATTTTTTGAATCAAACAATATGTTACACAATATATTTGGTTCATAGTAATGCAACCATACAGTATTTGTCCTTTTGAGTTATACATTCTTATAATAGAAAATAAAGTTAAATTGGATTGTCATCAAGCCCCCTTGGGAAGGGTCACTGAGATGCTGTGAGAGAAGAGAAGATAAATGATTTCAAAACTTACAGATTTCACTTTCCTCAATCTCCATTACATAGTCCAAGCCTTCAAACTCTGAGTCTGATATGGTCTCCCTGCCCCTCCCCAGCTCTGTGAGGGATGATCAGTATGTGGCCGGCCTCCTGCAAGCCCCTTCCTCGCTTGCATGGTGGGCACCACTAGAGATCTTGCCCCTCTTGCAAGGATGTGGCAAAGGCTTGTCCACATGGTATTCCAGGCAGCCACCATCAACGAATCAGGACTGACATCTAAAATGAACTTTCTCTGCCTTTGCTGATTTAAACTATGATGCCCTTCTAAAGCGTGGAGCTGCTTTCCTTCCTTCCTCTCATAAAGCTGTACATTGGCTCAACCTCCATGATTTATCAACCAAAGATTTTAATTTGAATCAAATTCTCCTTTCCACTCATATCTTGACCATAGAAGTCTTCCCTGACTCAAGTCAAATGTTAATCCATTTAATGCCTTTCTTTTTATGGTGCTCTTAACTTTTTTGAAAGCATTCTAAATTATAGTACTATTTTGTTTTTGCAAAATCCCTGTAAGCTAGGTTAAGCAAGTAGTATTATCTCCAAGAGAATGAAGACCTAAAGAGGTGAATCACAGAAAAATCATCCAGTGAGTTAGAGGAAAAGCTGAGTTGAATGGCCAGGTCATCCAGCTGTCATTGCACACCCTTCCCATGTCACCAGACCACCTTATATTCATCTGTGTTTTCCAGGGGATGCTTCCTCCTCTTCCCCAGGTTATTCTTCTCTCTCCACTTGTACACATACACACACATACACACACACACAAAATGAAACCCAAACACAGAAAGAGATACCCTCACACAGAGACACAGAAAGTAACAGATAAACAGATACTCAAGAGACAGACACATGTATGCGTGCACACACACACACAGACATACAGAGGCATACACTCACAAAGACAAAGAGAGAGACAGGGAGACACAAAGAGATGTACACAGGAACACATATGCATAGAGACACCAAGAGACACACACAGGCACATAAACACACAGAGAAACACACTCACAGAGACACAGACAAATACACACACTTTTCTGGCAACTTTCATTTCATCATCCCAGTGCAGAATGTCCCATTTTCCTGTGGGACTCTATCAGTGTGAGTCATGGAGAACATCCCAGCTCCCGACTTTGTTCTGTAAAGAACAGGCCTCCCCCTGTGAGCACAGTGATAAGAGCATGCTAGATGGGAGATTATGGCTCTTAGCAGAACTGGCATGTGGCGATCTGTACAGCACTCATCCACTTATTAATCAATCATTCATAACATAGTTTGTGTTGAGATATTCTCAGAGGCTGTTATGCTTATTAAGAAGAATCAGGGATGCATTGTCGCTGTCACATTGGGCTCTGATGACCCCATCTGGGGGCTGAATCCCTATTGTAACTGTCGCATTTGCTCTAAGAACATTCTATTTGTGCCATCATCTAATTTCCCAAGAACAGAAGCATTTGCTCTTATAAAAATTGTAATGGACCTCTGCAGAGAGGCAAAGGGAGAGAAAGACCAAATACAAGGGTATGAAGGTGAGAGAAAATGAGAGAGTGAGAAATAATTCAAACTGGTCTTTTTTAGGGTCTTAGGCTATAGGCATAGTGAAGGCCATCATTATCTTCTTTCTTTAATCCTTCCATATGATACCAGACTCTCCTTATAGTAAGTTTATGCAGACACTTCAGCTCACCTACCCAAAACCATTCTCTCGAGGCTCTTCCATGGTGGCAAAGCCCAGTTGGGGAGAGTATTTGCTCACCTCCATGAGAACTTACGCTCAAAGAAAGCCATCCTATCTTCAGGCAAGGAGAATGGATCTTGATTAGCCAAAGCCACGTAAGATCAGTTACATTCTTTCACCAATGACTGACTGGGGAAAGGGCATATGACCCAATTCAAGCCAATTATACTTGAGGGGAAGCCTATTGGTAGAGTAGAAAATATTTTCTTAGCCCTTAAAGGAGACACAAAGAAAATGTAATCTCTTTTTCTCCCTCTGGATGTTGATATGTAAGGATGTGAGGCATAGAGCTGCTGCAGACTTCACACAGGCAAGAAAGGAACTAGCTAGCGTGCTAAGCATTCAATGACAATTTTTTTAAATGGTTGAAAATTCTCTGACACTTCTCTCACCAACAGATAAGATCTATGTCCTCCTCCCCTTGAATGTGGGTGAGCTTTTGACTATTTCAAATCCATAGAATATGGCAGAAATAACACCAGGTCATAAATGGCCATGCATCTTCCATCTAGTTCTCTTAAAATACCCACAACTGGGATGCTCATTCTAAGGATTACATATGTGTAACTGGAATCCCAGAAGGAGGGGGAGAAGAAAAAACATTTAAAGGAATAATAACCAAATTTTTCCAGTATTGATGAAAATAAGTAACCCTCAGATCAGGAAGTTCAATGAATCTCACACAAGATAACCAAGGCTCATCATAGTCAAATTACTTCAAACCAGTTGATGAAGAGAAAATCTTAAAAGCAACCAGAAGAAAATAGACACATTAAGTATAAAGGAACAAAAACAAGAATGACAATAGACAGAAAGTCAGAAGACAGTGGAGCAACATCTCAGAGCACTGAAGGAAAAATGTCAACCTAGATTTCTAAACCCAGTGAAATATCTTTCAAAACCAAAGGTGAAAGGACTGAAAGAATTAATAACCAGTAGTCAGGCACTATAAGAAATGTTAAAGGAAGTCCATAAGGCAGAGTAAAAATGGTACCGTATGGAAATAATGATCTACACAAAAGAATGAAGAGGCCTGGTAATGATAAATACGTGGGTAAACACAGAATAATTTGTTCTTATTTTTAAATCACTTTAAAATGTTTAAATAATAAAAGTAAAGAATGAGGACGCATTTTACTATTAAAATATTATGTGATTTCCTATAAAATGGCAATACAGAAATACTTTAATGATCAACCAGTACAAAAGACATGTTTAAAAACAAGTGAATTCAGTAATATTTTTCAATGAATTTTTTTACCTTAATCATAATATTATTTATACATGTTTGAAAAAGAGTCATGCATTTATGTGTGAGACATATTACTTTCTTGCCCAACAGATAAGATTTCTTACAGCAATCCATCATCCAGGGTGTT
The DNA here is from genome assembly GCA_029593785.1 of Cabassous unicinctus. Lineage (NCBI taxonomy): Eukaryota > Metazoa > Chordata > Mammalia > Cingulata > Chlamyphoridae > Cabassous > Cabassous unicinctus. The sequence goes on from JAQZBX010043925.1 coordinate 18,509, forward strand.
CTACAAGCCACAGGTGTGGAATGACGGGACTAAGATCCTTTTGTAAAACAAACAAGAATCCTATAATAGTATAAACATCAACACTTTCCCTTTCATTAATACCTTGATAATAGTCCATTGTTTTTTACATTTGGGCTTCTAAAATCTGCTCTAGTCATCATATCTGCTGTACCATAAAACAGAGCCTTGCAAATAGCAGGCACTCTATAAATAGTTGTGCAAAAAATGGATGGCATCCCCAACAGCACCAATATATTGCAACTATTTTCTACAGGGCTATCAAAGAAACAAAAGTCCTGGGGCACAAGAGCCAAAACCAGGATCTAAACTTGAGCTTCTCTTCCCAGTTATCTCTATCTTTCCCATTGCACATCTCCATACTATTCTCGCACCATGTCTGCTACAACTCCAGCCACAACCTCGAAAGCTACACTGCGGTGGCAGACCCACCATAGTAAATCTACCCTCAGAGAAGGGCTTACGAGGAGGCACTTAAATCACAAAAGAATGCAGGTGGGAGACACAACTAAGAGCAGGGAAGCAGACCTTGTTGTCTTATGCATAATTAAAAAGACTGTAGGACCACTCTCTATATATCAGCTGGAAAAGCATTTGTTTTCATCGGCATAAAAATGAGACATGAGCAGCCTGTTGCCCCCAGGTGAAAATTAACCTTGAAATAACTTTACCATTTCCACACCCCAGAAATGAAGACTATATCTGCCCACTTGCTGCCTTTGAAACTTGACAAGTTCTAGGTGTTAGAAAATTGCAGTCATTAGCCACTCAAAGAATCTGGGATTACAGCCTGGTCAGAAGGAAGCTTGTCATATTAAAAGCCAAAGCCGGTGGAAAAAAGGGATCTTGCTTTTCCCCTGGAAAGTTTCCAGTGCCTCCAACCATTTAGAACATTCCTGCAATAAACAATGGATCCCCACCAAAGCTCCATTTATTCACATCTATTTTACTTACTATCAGTTTTCCTCAACAGCACCTCAGTCATCCTCACCACCTGGCCAGAACTGAAGAAATTCTCTCACACCATTTGCTCAGACTGCTTCATGAAAACTAGGAAATATTATCCGTACTCTGCCTAAAATGCCAGCTTAGGCAGTGTGGGAGCTGTCAGTGAGCCTTGTTTTCTTAATTTCATATTTGATTGAACATTACTAAAAGAGCTGTTAAAGTTATGAAACCTCATGCTCACAGAAGGTTTAGGATGGAGTGGCTAAGAACACATATAAAAAGAGTTATTCTGCTTCTCCTTTTCTTAGTAATAACATTTAGCACTCAGACATTGCTTTTCAACTCCATCATTCTTTATGAATATTAACCACACAATTTCACTACATTAACTTCAAAGATGGAATCAGAGATGGCCCATAAGTTTGTAGTCGCTTTGGTGATATCCATTGTCTCTCAAAATTATATTCTACACCCACAGTCTATATTTTATTTTATTTTTTTAAACAACTTTATTTCAAATTCACAAAAAAGTAAAAGAACAGAAAAAGGCAGCTCAACAAGTTGTAGAAACATTACTCCTAAAAAGTTCTTTTTCAGGCAATTTTATCTCATCTAATTCCAACTGCTAACTCAGTTGTTCCTCTGTTGTTCAGAAAGATATACAAATGAACACAGATCAGTTAAATGACATAGTCAAGGTCTCCTTATTAATGAAAATAATGAAGAGAAAAAATTTTATTCATATCTCACAAAACCAAACACCATATTCTTTTTTCCTACCTTTAGAATTAATATAGTACCAACTTTGCTTTTGCTGCAAAAATATTACAATGTTGTTATTAATTATAGTCCATAAATTACATTACTAGTTTTTCCCCTGAATCACCACATTCTTAACACCCTGTAGTAGAACATTCCTGTATTTATATTATTTACCATAATCCTCATCTACTTTCAAAATCATTGTTATATATTGCCAATATTACCCTCCACCTGTCCTCCAACTAACAGTAATCTTCCTAGACTATGCATCTCAGCCACAATCATATCCATAAATCAACAGTATTTGTTACATTCATTATGTCATTATAATATAATATGTAACAGTATTTGTTACATTCATTATATTGCCACCACATATTTACATTTGACCTTATTAAACATTCTACAAACATCCAGCTTCTTCTCCCCCTTCTCATTCCACATTCTATCTCCCACCAACCTACACTTCATAGTACAACTCCATAAGTCTACTCATTTTATTTAGTGAGACCATGCAATATTCATCCTTTTGTGCCTGACTTATTTCATGCAACATAATATCCTCAAGATTCCTCCATGTTGTCATGTGCTTCCCCAACTGATTTCTTCTTACAGCTGGGTAATATTCCATTGTATGAATGTACCACATCTTGTCTATCCATTCATCTGTTGACAGACACATAGGTTGTCTCCATCTTTTAACAACCATGAACAATGCTGCTATGAACATCAGTGTGCAAATATCTGTTTGCGTCCTTGCTTTCAGTTCTTCTGAAAATATTCCTAGTAGGGAGATTGCTGGATCATATGGCAGTTCTATATTTAGTTTCCTGAGGACCCACCAGATCGTCTTCCACAGAGGTTGCACCATTTTACAGTCCCACCAACAGTAAAGGAATGTTTCTATTTCTTCACATCTTCTCCAGCACTTGAAGTTCTCTGTTCTTTTAATAATAGTCATTCTGTATGGTGTGAGATATCTCATTGTAGTTTTGATCTGCATTTCCCTAATAGTGATGTTGAGCATCTTTTCATGTCTTTTGGCCATTTGTATTTATACTTCAGAAAAATGTCTGTTCAATTCTTTTGCCCATTTTTTAATGGATCAGAGTCTATATTAACCTGGCTTAAGGTACAAAGAAAAGAAAGGAGGGAGGAAGGGAAAGAGATCATATAATAAAATAACAGAGATATCAAAAACCTGCCTAATGGGGAGCAGATGTGGCTCAAGCAGTTGCGTGCCCACCACCTACATGGGAGGTCCGAGGTTTGGTTCC
>JAQZBX010043926.1:0-21509 GCA_029593785.1 Cabassous unicinctus
TTTTTTTTTATCTTGAACCATGGGAATATATTACTAAAAAAGTAATTGAGCACATGCATTTATTCTCAATGCCTCTTGAAACTTCCAGAAATGACAGCAAGGGAATTTTTTTTAAGGCATTAACCTCATAGGACAATGAGAATAGGAAAGGAAACAACTGCAACAAAAATATTGGAATCTGGAAAGATGTACAAGAGGATGACCTAGAAAACCCAGGAAAGATAACTTCTAAGCCAGCCAGTAGAGAAAGCCAATAGTTTCTATGCAATCCACAAAAGGCTTGGGAATTAGGGACAGTAGATGCATATGGATGTGGTAGGTAAATATGAGGCTTAAAACAGGAGGGTTGCTTAAAAGTCTGTCTTATGAAGCAGATTGATCTCGATCTCCAGCTTCCCACCCTAGCTTTGCACAATAGGACAATTGCCATCTCCTGCTCCAGTTAAAGAACTAGAAGTCTACTTTCTATTAAGGGTAAAACAGGGTTTCTGAACTAGGACATATCAGCCAGAGTTGAAAGTAGGATTATAGCACTGAAAACATGAAAACATATCAAATACAGAGGCATTTGGCCCTTCTCCACACTGGGCTCCCACAACTCAGCCAGCCAGGCTTCTCAGTGAATCTGACCAACCCAAAAGAGAAGACTTCAGGGGCTCTCTAATGTGATATCTCAGTCAGATAACCCTACAGTGAAGTCCACGGTGGACTTCAGACAGCTTTTGAATGCTGCCTTTTAAATAGGAGCAGAAACTAAGTATTACCAGACATTTAACTTGAAAGACAGAGACTACACTAAATTTGGAAGAAACAGACCACACAAGAAGATAAAAATTTTATATACCTTCCAAAATTCCATTTATGTTTTCAGGGAGATAAAGGATATTATATTCATGAAACAAGAACAAAATGCTATAAAAAGGAGAGATTTAGAGAATTTAAAATAACTCTCAGAAATTAAAAATATAATAAATTTAAAATTCAGTAGAAGGGTTGTACAGTGAAATTTAGAAAATATTCCAGAAACTAAGGCAAAAGGACAAAGAAATAGAAAATAGGAGAGAAAAAGATAAGCAAACAGTGGGTCAGTAGCCACTTCTATATCCAAATAATAATGGTTGAAGAAAGAAGAACAGAGAAAACAGGCCAGAAAAAAAAAATAAGTAATAAAGAAGATTTCCCAGAGTTGAAGGACACAAGTTTTTAGATTAAAAGGGTCTATAGACTGCCCAAAACCGTGGGAAAAACAGACCAATGCCAAGGCTTATAGTGAAATTTTAGAACACCAGGGACAAAAAAGACCTACAGCTTAAGAAGAGGGAAAAATAAGTTCTATACAAAGTAACAAAAATCAGAATGTCTTTGGACTTCTTATTATGTTATGGCAACAATGCTTTCAAACCATGAAGGAAAATCATTTCTAATCTATAGTTCTATCTCCAGTTAAATTATTAATCACATATGAAGGCAGAATAAAGATATTTTCAGACATACAAGATCTCAAAAAATTTACCTTCTATTCACTCTTTTTGAGGAAACCACTGAAGGATGAATTTCAGAAAAACAAAGTATTAAACCAAGAAAGAGGAAGACATGGAATATGGGAAATGGGGTATCCCACACAGAAGAGACATGTTTCAAGAAATTAGTGTTTCTTTACCTGCTTTCTATAAATGTATCTTCTTTCCCTGGTATATTTATTATTGAGTCCAGGTAGGCTTGTGTATTAAAGTACAGGCTAAAGTGCTATAACCCAAAAATATGATGACTCAAACAAAAAAAAGACATTTGTTTTTCTCTTGTATCAGTCAAGAGCTGCACTCTCCAATATGGTAGCCACTAGGTACATGTGGCTGTTTGACTTTAAATCAATGGAAATTATATCAACTGAAAATTTCAATTCCTCAGTTGCACTGGCCACATTTCATGTGTGTAATATCCCCATGTGGCTAGAAGCTACTGTATTGGAGAGCACATAAAAAACATATACATCATCATAGAAATTTCTGTTGGACAGCCCTGGTCTAGGCACAGGCCAGAACTTGAAGGGTGGCCCTGCTCTACAAGGTCATCCACAACCTGAGTTCCTTAAATGTTACTGCTCTGCCTTTCCCTAGACAGGGATTCATAACTTTTTTGGTGCCATGGATCCCTTTGGCAGTGTGACGAAGCCTGTGGACCCTTTCTCAGAGAGTAATGCTTTTAAACATTATCAAATAAATAATTATATTGAAATACCATCATCAAAATATTTTTTAAAAATTCACACCACAGTGATAAGTGCTTTATTAATATACTAAGTGATAATCTATAGCTGTTAAAATTTAGAAATAGTGATGAGTACACACTATATTTCAAGATAGCCATAAAAATTATTATGTGATATGAAAATATGTCATTTCTATTGATAACAGAGTCTGGATACTGCTAATAATACTATGGTTTGTTACCTACATTATAACTGAAGGAAATGATAAATTTCAGGTAGAAGTTATTATAAATAAAGACATAAATTTTTTCCTATTCAAGTTTATATTCCAATGAATTCTATTTGTGGATCCCTTGGAGGTCTCTGGACCCCAGAGTTAAGAAGCCCAGCTGGGTGTTTGGCTCAGCAGCACCAAGTCTATACTGCAAAACGTGGGAAATGGAAGAGAGAAGGAGTGGAGGGCAAGTGATTTTCTTTTTAAAGGCCATGACCTGGAAGTTGCTCACGTCCCCTTGGCCAACGCTTAGTCACATGGGCACAGGTAGTATAAGGCAGGCTGGAAAATGTAGTCTTTAGTTGGGCAGCCGTGTGCGTTGCTAATAAAGCACTGGGGCAGTTCTTTCAATAAAAAAAGAAGGGATTGGGTATTAGGGTAAATAGTCTGCCACAGCTTGGTTCATCACTATGGAATTGAAACAAAAAGTATTGTTTTCAAAAATGTGCTATTTACTCTCTGACATTTATATACCTTCAGGTCTAAGGCACATATTGGCAGGAAGAGATTCACTCTTGTTATTAGCTGTGGACAGGCCCACATAGTAATACCAGTTCCTGAGACACATAACAGTGTGTAGGAAGGGGGAGGGAGGGGGAAATATAGCGTGTTTTGAGCTAACATTCGCCAATTCTGTGCACATGGCTGCAATCACTGGCAACATTAAGTTATTAGCAGAGAGCCAACATATTCATAAATGTCAGGAGTATTAGTGTTTGTCCCTTGCTTAAGAAAACTCAGTATGCCATGCACTTTGGAACCAATTACAATTTAGGCCACTGCTTCTCTTTCTGATGACCAATATTCGATGTGCAGGAGGAGAGCATAAGTAGAAGGAGGCAGACTTTTTCCAAACACAAGGTCCCTGAGCAAATGCCCTTTAAAGTTTAAAATAACAATTCCTTGGGTTGTACAGGCCTTTAAGTACATTAACTCTTCTTATTTTATTAAAGCATTCAGGTCATGGGTAGGAATTTCTCTCCCACTTTTTTTTTTTTTTTAAGTTTGTTAAATAAATAAGCAATTATGACACAGCACCACATGGCCAGCAGCTTTAGCTTATAAACGAAGGGTTTGAAAAGGCATACTTAGAGGCGAATTTGGTTGCTTCTGCTGGCAGGAGAGCATCAGAGCTGTTCCAACTGCAGACAGCACTTAAAGGGCCAGGCACGCCTTCTCTCATACTCGTCTGAATCCAGGGGGATATTTTTCCCATGCAACATGAATATTCAGTCTTTTTCTTTGGAGCGCCAAATTGCGAGCTCCTGAGGGGCAGATGCTAGGGTCTTGGCAGCCCCACAAAGCCCATGGCAATTCCTTGTACATCACAGGCACAAGATATATGTTTGCTGACAAATTGTTGCTATATTGTGAGCATTTATAATGGTCTTTTAAGTAAGTGACATTTTAAAGTTTGCTAAATTACGGGCGATTTTCATTTAGTCTTGGGATCAGTTTTTTGCCACCCCATCCCCCAGTGCACCTCTAATTTTAAAATGTGATTCACTAGGAAAATATTGTTCCGTTAATTGAACTCATGTTAGAGCCAACTTTTCAGGAACCTCTCTATTTCTGTAAAGTGAGATCCACTTGTAAGTGTACTGTTTGGTGCCGGCACTCAAATTTTCCCTGACTCAGTTGCTCCACTGTTGTTTCAAATATCTTCCCACAAATCAGGCTGCATGGCCCTCTACTTGTACGGATCATTTACAGGGTCTTATGATTCAGCCCTGCATCCAGATAATGATCTAGGGCGCGTGATATAAATAGGCTACGATTTGCCAATGACTGTTTTTATAAACGAAGCTTTCTAAGTGGTTTTCTTTGAATCCAGAATGACTTCTTCCAGTGGCTTCCCCTGTTTTTGCCCCTACGGCTGGGGAGCTCCTCTCTTTGTTCTGCTGGCCTGGCATTCGCCCTCCCCCAGCCAGCTGGTATCTGCAGAAATGAGAAGGACGCAGAGTTGCCTGCACTCGTATATCTTCACCCCCTTTCAGGTTTCTCTTTCTTCCATCCGGCCTGAGAATGGCACCTACCCCACCCATCAGGCCCACGATCTCTGGGACAGGCTGCCTTGTCTGAAATAGATACCACCAGCTCTCAAGCATAACAATTACCTACATTCATACTTGGATGTGCATTTTACAGTATTATCTCGTTTGTCTTTGTAGGTTTGCCCCATCCCAAGTTTAAAAAAAGAATATATTTTTTTTAATTCCCAAGTAGAGTTACTGCTAATGAACCAAGTGGCCTCATTTGAGGTTCCCTATTCTTCTTTCTTAACTCAACTCTACCTGTGTCCAGCCCACCATCAAAAGAGGGGAAGAGAGAAGCCTGGTCCCCCTCCCCATCCAGTGATACAGACCCTGGGGTGCCGGATCAGGCCTTCTGGGAGGATGTCTCAGTCCCCACATCTCCAAAGCCGTGACTTCCTCCTTTGCTGGATGCTCCTCCCTCCGTGTCCACCACCACCACAAGTATGTGCTCAGTCAGGAGACATCTGCCCTGGAAGATAGCCCTTTCTTTGCATCCTTTTCCCAGGTTTTCATGCTGAAAACAGCACATTTTCAAAACAAAACAAAAATTGATTCTGTTCTCTTTTTCATCTTGTGTTTTGGTGATTTTACTCTTGGTGGTGGTAGTTCTCAGGGGTACAGTGGACAGCTTAAAGTGTAAATGTGTAAGTCAGGGATGTGCCATTTGGAGTCTTAGCTGGCCTGGGTAACTTGCCAACATCTGTGGCCTTGAGTATCTCCTTAACTTTACCACTGGCTCGCCTCTTGGAGCACCCCGCCCTCTCTCAGCCAGCCCTGAGTGCTGGAGCCCCTTCTCCCTTCTGGGGCCAAGTGCTGGAAGTAAAAGAGACTGTTTTTCAATCTCTGAGTTGCACCCCAGGGTCAAGGGCCCAGAGCCACAAAACCAGGTCACTGGCGACAGTGCATCTCTGCTAGGAGCTTTGGGTCTTCCTTTGCGTGGGATTGTCTTCCGTCTGAGAGCAACTATATAGACCAAATGAGATAATGTATTAATATTTGAAATGCTCTGTGAAAGGTAGAAAACATAACAGCAGGAATAGTAGCTTCTATTTTATGAGCACCTGCGCTGCACCAGATGTTATATTTAGTGTTTTACAGGAATTCTCAATGAATCCTAACAGCTACTCTTTCAAAGTATTAGTACCCCTGTTTTATAAATAAATAAAGGGAGGTTAAAAAAGATGAAGTGATTGGGCCAGGATCACATCCCTGGGGAGAGTGGGAGAACCAGGATCATGAGCCTGGCCAGTGTGACTTTAAGGCCTATCCTGTCAATAATTAAGCACAGTACTCCTTCCCATTTCAGAATTTGTAACAGAGGCATAATTAACTTTGAAGATGGGTAGTGGCAATTCTTTTCCTTGGGATGCCTCTCTTGCCTTTCATTTTCAGATCAGCAAGCAGTTCACTGGGCTCAGGCCTTGATTACCCTGAGGGGAAGGGAGTCAGTCATTTCCCCACCTAGACAGGGAGAGATGAGATGTGGCAGCCTGTTCCAGGAAACGGCACCCACTGTTGTCACCCGCTCCGAGCCACTGTGAAGCACTGACTTTACAGTAGCCAATTGGATGGTGATGCCATCACGTGAGCCAGTAGCTGTCAGGATGACTAACGCTCAGAAAGGTCTCCGTGCATTTCCATGTCTGTTGTTGGCAGTGGAGGGATATGAGTAGGACACTTCGAATCACTCTACTTTTGAGAGCCACTGGGGAGGCGTCAGTTAATTGGTCCCTGGCGTAGTTCATTGCTAGCCACAGGAGAACCAGATGTAAAAGGCACATCTCCTGTATAGAGCCACGATCCCTTCGAGAAGACAGAATAAGCATTGTGACTAATTATCATGTGTATATTTGGCAGTACAGGATTAAGTGCATCGATGCAGAGAATTCAGAGAAGGGAGGGATTAATGTGGGCTTTGGGGAAGTCTTCATGAAAGAATTTGATCTGGGCACTGGCATAATGAATGGAATTGGGAGAAGAGAGAAGACTATTCCAAACAAGAGAAGCAGCCAAGTGTGTCTGATCAAGATTTTGAAATGTTCCCTTCCTGAGAAGATTTGATATAAATTGAATTTTCGTATTAATTCAAGAAAAGGCACGTGACAAAACTTGCCACTTCTCAGGATGTTCTTGGCTTAACTGAGAAATGATGCTAGCAATTCTATTTATGTCTTACCTATATATTTACAAGACACTGTCACAGGGGCAACGAGAGAATAGATAGTGAGATTTTGACACTGGTTAAATGGATGTCTTTGTGTTAAAACTCATTGCACTGTTCACACACACAAAGTCAATTTTACCATATGTCAGTTTTTTAAAAGAATTTCTTAAAATGCATAAGATGGGTCCTTCCCCTCAAAGAGCTTACAATTTAATGGGGATAAGACAGGAAACTGTCCTGCATGACAAAATATGGCCTCTGCCACAAGAAGAAGGTGAAAAAAGACTGTTGTGGAGGTTTGAGGCCAGGATAGAACATTGCTGGCTACAGGAAATCTAAAACGTCTTCACGGGCAAATAGCCTGTGCAGTGAGATCTTCCAGTGTGGATGTCCGCACTGAAGGGCTGGGAGCAGGGAGGCGTGTTTGGGGAGCAGCCCGTGTTCCCTTTTGCTTGTAACCTAGGGAATGATTCCTAAGCCCATGCTTGTTGAGTACCACCTCTGCCAACCACAGAGGGGTGCTGGGGTCTCCGAGATGGAAGAGTCCATCCCCGTCCTTGAGGACGTAGGTCTAGTTGGCAGGGAGACAGACACCCGATACAGTGGGAGCCCTACTGAGATGGAGGAAATATAGGTCTCTTCCTCGGACCCTGAGGAAGCCAGAGGAGGGCCTGACTAACCCAGGCCTCAGGGGGCTTCGCTGACAGCTTTCTCAAGGAAGAGGCCCACCTAAGGTGTGACTGACTGGAAAGAGCCACAAAGAGAAAAGGAAGAAAGAACATTTCAGGTCAAAGGAATAGCACATGCAAAGGCGCAGAGATGAGAGAGGGGAAGGAAAACCATTTGTGAGTTGCAAGTGGCTCAGGAGAGCTGAGCAGAGGGATAAGCGATGGGCTCAGCACAGGCAGGGACTCAGGGAAGGCTTCTACCCAACCCCACCTAGACGTCTCGTTGAGAGCAGCAGGGGAGGACCGAGGGGTTTTGAGCAGGGTAGGGCCGGGATGGGATTCATGCTTCAGAAAGATGGTGTAGAGCCTGAACAGGAGTGGAGCAGGTTGGCTCGAGGAGGTCAGCCTGAAGGCTGCTGTCAGAGAAGACGGTAGCCTGGCAAAGAGCAGGACAGAAAGAAGTGGCTGCATCGAAGAGATGTTTGCACGATAGAATCCAAAGGGCCTGGTGACTAGCTGGGTTTGGGAGGTGAGGAAGAGGGCAGAGGTGCTTCCTGGGTTCTTACTCAGACTGGGGGATGGGGACCCTGTGCCTTCACCAAGAGCAGATCCAGGAAGAGGAGGAGGGGTAGGAAATGAAGCTAGAAGGTTGATTAGAACCGTGCTAGGATGGTATTAAAAACACCGGTCACAATCTTGTTGCAAATTGCTGTTTGCTACTTCTCTTTTCTTTAATACATCAGATTTTGGCCAGAACGTGGGGTAGAGATGGACATCTGGGAATTGTTAGATGCTAGAATAAACATTTGACAGTGGCCCATGCCCAAACTGACAATCAGGGCTTACCAAAGTATGGAGAAAAACTTGATTTGAGCCTAAAAGCCAAAGGAGATAATTATAAAAGGGAGTAGCTTTTATTGAAGTTTAACAATTATTTCTTAAAGTATTGAATTTGAATGGTAAGTTAAAACAATAGTAATAGCCTTAATCTCCTTTGACCCCAATTTTCTCATTTTCTCATCTCAACGGGAGAAAGATCTTTGATCTCAAAGTTCCCTTCCAGCTCTGAAATTCTAATTTAATGGAATTTTTCATCAAGATTTTTAAAAACACTACCTATGTGACTAAACACACAAATACAGCACCTTCCCTTACTGAGCCTTAAACATTTTTTTTTTACCCAGTTTTAATTTTAAAACTCCAACTTGTTAGATTTCCCAGAGTGCAAATCCCCTGACCAGTGAGGAGTTGTTGTTTGAAAATACTGTATCTTCTGAAGCTCTGGCTTTATCTTTTAAAAAAATAAATATATATGTTTTTTTTTAATCAAAAGAACTAAAGTTTCTGTTAAAAGCAATGGGAGTCCTGACACTAAGAAAAATGAATAATGAATGCAGGTAATATAATCTTCATTTAAATTTTGATGAAGAAGAAATAAATAGATGAAAACAATGATTTCAGATCCTGTGGATTCTGTGTAGAATATTTCTGGATAGCAAATCTTACTTAGAGTTTGTTCTCATGCAATTCTTAGAATTGCTCTGAGAATCAATTTGCAGCCAACTCGTTTTTTCAGTGCAGAGGGATAAAATGGGTACAAACTGTCTCACATTCATGCTTAAAATATTATCTGCTATGTTCATTGAAGTCAGTGAGAGCGATTTTTAAACTTTCTTAGCGATTTTTTTTTTTTTTCAACCCAAATTATCCTCACTTTCTCCTACTCATATGCACTTTCAGTTAATGACACATTTTTTGGCATTTTAAAATTGAAACAGCTTTGGGGTCACATTCCTAGGACTTGAGGCTAGTCTTGCAGTGAGTAAGAGAAGGAGAAAGCCTGTCAGATACCCAAATGGCAGCCACGTGCTTGAGGCTTTCACACACAAATTCATCTCATCTTCTCAGGAATCTTGTGAGGCAAAGAAAAGGGTTCAGAGAAAATAAGTAAATGTACCCAGAGCCACAGAGCTAAAAAGTGGCAGAGCTGGGATTTGAACCCGGTTCAGTAAGACTCCAAACCCATACATCTCAACTCAGCATGCTACTCTACTAAGATTGGGGGCCCCATATTAAAATTCCTTCTCCAGCAATATTCTAATAGGGAGCTAGTATGTCTCAAATGCACTGCCTTCCTTTTGTTTATTCATTCAATAAGCAAGTGTAGACCATACATCTATCTCCCTTACTGGGATATTTTGAAGATGAAAAGAGATATCCATATAAAACTTTTGGCATACAGCTTGACAGGAAGTACTTGCTAAACAGCAGCGATTACAGCTTTAATAGTGACTGTTGTGCCAGGCACCCTACTAGATGGGCTGGGAAAATAGGGAGGAGGAAGATGCCATCCCTCCCTGGAGGGAAATGGCCCATAAACAAATAACAAGTCCTGTCATGAAAGCAGGATCTCAGTGCCTGACCCACAGACTCTGCTCTCCTGAGGCTGCCCTTTTACCTCCCTGCAGCGATTATGATGCCCCTGACAAAGTTGGTTATGGAAATCATTCTGTGGATCTGGGCCCTGGGTTGTCAGGAAACAACGGTGTGTTTGGAAAGTGGTTTTTCCCTTTTTAAAAAGTCAGCATTAAAAAGAAGAAAAAAAAAAGAAACAACAGTAGTGAGCGTTTAGTAGGAGCCCTCCCAGCCTCTTCCTCACATCTTCCCTGTACTCCCCCCCTGGGAATTAGGTACAATCCTAATCCTTAGGGGCCGGTATTCTGCAAATAATGGGTATTTTCTAACATTGGAGACTGCCTTGTTAGCACAGTGGGGGAGGGAGGGAGGGCAAGGGGAATAGCTTTTGCTCTAGGGCCACACGTGGGGATTAACAGAGGAAACTATAGGCTGTATTCAAAAGATTTGGCCCTACCACTGATGGGCAGGGATCTTGAGCAAAACATAACAATGCCTGCCTAACTGGGTTGTCCAGGGGTTGATCCCAGCAGATGGAGAACATTGAAAGCCTGGAAAGCGCTAAGGAGAAGTTAGTTGCCATTAGTAATAATGAGTTGGAAGCCCAGCAAGGCATGACACACCTCGAGGTACGATGATACTGGCTGTATGTGTTGTGTCGACCAAGGACAAGAGGAAGCCAGAGTGCAGCTGGGATCGGCGTGGGAAGGGGGTGGTTGAAAGAAACATTGCCGAGGCTGTGAATCATAAAGTCAGAGATTATGGGTGTGACGTGTGGCAAATAGACCAAGGGGGGCCGGGGAGGGTGGTGGGCAGGAGCCAGCTGAATGGAGGCCCTTTGAGGCCTTCTGGCACAAGATGGCACCAAATGGTCGCTTTCCCATCTGCCAGGCTCTGCTGTGAGAAAAGCTTCATGTGGCCATCCCAAGAAACTTTGTAGGGAACTTTCTATGCATTCAGCGATCCTAGGTTTCTGCTGCTGAGAACAGCAACAACTGCTAAATCGATCAAATGAGTGCTCCTGTTATTTTACTACCCTATCTTCACCACTCCCCTGTGAAGTAGCTGCCTTTTCTATGGAAAAGGACACTGAGGGACAAATAGGTTAAGTGATTTGCCCTAGGTTGTCAGCTAAGTGGCCAAGCCAGCGTTCCTCTCCAGATCTGTCCAGTCCCCAAACCCAAGCTCTTAACCCAGTGATACAAGGTTATTGTTGGAAGAAGGATATTTTTATACCTCACCAGTCCATTCACCTAATTTCATCTACTTATCTTCTATTTGGGACCATTCTGATAGGCTTAATTCAATAATAAACCAGCACATCTCTTTGGTGGGGTGTAGGGAACCCCTGATATCCTAAGCCATGAGTCATGAAATTTTGGAACTTCCCACTCTTTTGTGCCTCCACGCCTTTCTCTTAACTAAAGGTAGGTTTACAGTAATTTGGCAGGTGATTATGTGCTAGGAGACACTGGGGAATTCCTGAGTAAGCTTATGATTTATCGATCAATCAGACAAGAGGATGATCTTCAAGATGTTCATAGTTCTGCAGGCTGGCCCAGGGGTGGGGCAAGACTAGGAGACACTCCTGTGAGAAGCTGTGTGCAGCTGGGAGGGGCTGTGGATGGAAGCAGTCATATCCCCAGGCCACAGACATAATTATTCATGGAATTTAGGCTAAATTCAAATGTTCTTTTTTATATCAAAATGGTGCATCCAATTTCAAAAGCTTTTACCAGGCAACTCCCCGTGACTCTGAACCATCAATTCGTTGGAGCGTGGCTGCACTGGGAGCTGGGCTGCCAGGAAGTATGCAGACTATGAACATGTGCTGTTTTGTTTTGTTTTGTTTTGTTTTTTTCCCCCTAAGATGACTCCCTCTTCTGTCTGCTCATTGTGTCTGCTTGCCTTCTTTAGGAGGCACCGGGAACCGAACCCGAGACCTCCCATGTGGGAGATGGGCGCCCAATTGCTTGAGCCACATCTGCTCCCAGCACTCTGTTTTGATTGTGTTCAAAGGCTGCTTTTCACAAAATGGTATACAGCTCTGGATTGTTTCAAAACAATCATACAGACCTGAGGTCGAGTCTCAGCCTGGCATGAACCAGACACATGCTTTTCTCCTCCAGCCATTGGCTCTTCCTCTCAGCCCTGTTTCCTCATCTGTAATACGGACTTGCTGATACCTTGAAGGGCTTTTCTGAGGGCCCAAAGGAATACAGTGTGTGATGGCATTTGTACGCTGAGAACATACTTTTGCGTAGCATAGGAAATACTTCCTTGGGTGCTTGTAACACCCAAACCAACTTGGCTCATTCCTGAGAGTGGCCCCAGGTTGTAAGGATCAACCCAAAATTAGGATGATTGTTTTTAAAATATTGGCCTGTCAACTAAAGTTGGAGACTTTCCATCTCTCCTCATTCCTTTAGGGGACAGAGGAGTGGGGAGGGTTCTTAGTAAATGATCTTGGTAAAATTCTTAGCCAAAGGTGATCTTTTCCTCATTCTTGGTGCCCCACTACACACAAGGCACATCCATCTAGCCTGTCTCTCAGTCTAGAGAGAAGAGAAGGAAAGATTATTTTTATTTTTCCTATGTCCATGACTTGTTCTACCTTTAGACAGAGGTGAATTACACTGAAATGTTTGACTTAGAGTGATGGGAAAGTCTGCTCTCACCATTCCTCAGGGAGCCCTAAACTTTGATTTGCCTTTGGGGGCTGGGGTAGGGTCTCTGAAATCTGATTTACAGTATTCCTGTAGTGCTGATTTCCTTTCACATACTATAAAGGAAGTGCTCTGGTGACATTGGCCCTGAGCAAGCAATAAAGGTTTTAAAATGTCGGCTCTGGAAACAAAACTTTACCTTGTGATGTTAGAATAATTAAACTGCACTGGGTCTCTGATTTCAGCCAAAACAACAGTTGCTAAATCTAGCTAACATGGAAAAACTAGAAAAGGCAGTGGGGGTGAACCCATGGCAAGGGACAGTAAAAGGGGCTTTGATTGAACATGAAATCTTCTGTTCCCGCTTGTCTGGTCCTGAAGGTAACACTCTCCCACCCCTCCCCACCCCCACCTTCACCCCTGTCTTTTCTATAGCCATAAGCTCTGTGCGTGTTGACACTAGTTGTGGGAACTCTATGATTTAAAGTTGAGTTCAAAGAACTGCTTTTATCATTTTCAAGCATGCAGCCCCAGGCCAAAACAGACAAAACAATTTTTAAAAGTCTCAGTTCAAAAGCAGTTTGAAACATTCTCTGTCTCCCCCTTCCCCCTCCTAAATGTCTCCATCAAAAGGAACTCCAAATAGCCCCACTGTTTCCATGTACCCGTTCCTCTGATTATCTACCTGGCAGGCTCTCCCCTCAGTTAACCAAGCTGTGGCTCAGGGAAGCTGGATTTGAAGCAGGTAAAATGAAGGCAAGTGTTTCCCACCATCCACTGCCCAAGAAGTATAAGCTACCAGCACCACTGGAAACCTGGGTTTGAGTTCTGAAAAATGGGACTTGGGATTTCCTTTCAAGAATGGCATATTATAGAAATAGAAAAGTGCAGCTGCTTCCTTTTTCTCAGAAAAGCCGAAGAATTCTAATCAAGACTGTACAGGCTGCTTTTAATGTACCTAATAAATACCATGCAGATCCCCCCATCGTCCTGTCATCTTCCAGGTGAGGTTTTGTTTCTGACAGATCATAAAGAACATGGTCCTTTATCAGAGGGTGGATGCTTAAAGCAACAACACACAAACAAGCCTTAGAAACTCTATTTTCCCTAGCTGCATCAAGGTGTGGTATGGCATTTAGGGGCATGGTTCCTCCACCTGCTCAACTCTCACATTAGTTATTTCTTGAAAATCAGAAACAAGAAATAGTGATTGACTATGTAAGTGATTGACTTCACTCAAAAGAGGGTTACCCTAAACCATTTATTGATTTTTTTTTTTAAACCCCTTGTCCTTGTATTTGATAGATGCTCACTTGTTGGCTGATTGGTTTAGCGTCTTTTATGCAGCTAGTACTAATATCTAATTGTAACCATTTTGAACCAGAAGATCATCAGCAGATACTGAAAAAACATTGTAGCATTTCTTTCCTCATATATAAAATGGAGATCCTCCTTCACTCACAGGATGCTAGTATCTATATGATAGTTGACCTGGCTCAGTGAACTGTGAAGTCCTATGCTGATATAAATGTGATTACCACTGCTCTTTTTCCCAAGTTTGCAGTCTGACTATGAGCTTCTGTAAGCTTGGACCATAACCTTCACTCAAGAACTCTAGCCAAGAAAGAATTTTGTATATGTTTTTAAATTGATAATGTATAAACAATAGAACAGTAATAATGTCCCTAATTCTTTCTGTTACATTTTCATAATGGTTATTATTATTGGTTTACAGCAAGGTTGTCGATTTTTTTATGTGCTGATTATATGTCCAACAACATTGTTGACCTATCTTATTTTAATAGTTTGTCTGAAAATTCTCTCAGATTTTCCATGTAAGCAATCATATCTTCTACAAATAATAGTTTTAGGCTTTTTTTTCAATTCTTCAACCTCTTATTTCTTTTCCTTGTCTTTTATATTGGCTAGGGCCACCACAGTAATGTTTGAATACAAGCACTAATAGCAAATTGCTTACTGCTGACTTACTGCTGACTACTACTTATTCCTGACTACTGAGAATGCTTCCAAAATTTTGCCATTTACCATGACATTTGCTATAGGTTTTTATTAGGTTAAGGAAGCTCGCTTTTGTTATACATTTGCTGTTTATTAAAATTGTGAATGAATGTTAAAAGCATTTCCTGTATCTATTGAGATGTTTATATTTTTACCCTTTTATCACGTAGTATGGTGTATTAAATTACTAAAAAATTTTAAAATGTCAAACCATCCTTGCATTCCTGAGATAATGTCATTCTCTTCTACTTGTTCCAGAGTAACTGTTTCCCACAGTTCAAACGTGCATTCCCAGGGACTCATGGGCTTTTGATGACACTGAACTATTTTTGAGGTTATACAGGTGCCTCAAAACCCTTATTAGTGTATGGCAGGAGCGCGTGGGAAGGAGCACTGGAATTTTTGGTCATGGGCGTGACAGTCACACTGTACCACTCACAGTGTTTATTCAGAAGGCAAAACAGATAAAAGTTTGAGAAATTTGTATCCTAGAAATTTCACCTTTCTCTGCATAAGAAACTGTATCCTATCTTTCTGCTTTAAAATTTACATGTTAAGAACAGATTCGAATTAAAGGAAGCTAGTTAACACTCTTTATAAAAGACCCACAGACCCACAGGTTATAGATGCATAAGGGCTTTCAGATGCCTCTTCTGTTTCAGATGTTGCAATAGCCAATGTGTGTAAAGTTTTGTTCCAAAGAAGTGTTGCCTGCAGCTGGGTTTCTAGGTTCTTGGCTTCGTGGGGAGAAGGAATTCAAAGATGACGTGCCGGGTTAAGCAGGGTTAAGCAGACAAGTAAAGGGTTTACTGAGAAATGAGAGAAAGCAGGAGTACACACTGGAGATTTTAGTGCTGGTGTGCTCCAGGGTGAGGCGCAGGCTGGGGCCCCGGGGTAGGCTTTATTAAGGCCATTCTTTCCTCCTCCCCCTTCCCCAGGTTGAGGACAGATTCTAGCTGTTTGCTGTTCTGTTTGGTTGCCTTTCTGCCTTCCTATTGGTTTGTGCTGTGGACCACTCAGGTTGCACCTGTTAGCATCCAGGGAATCAATGGGGATGCCTTTCAGTCTGGAGTTACCCGGAGCTTCTTTTGAGCCCAGGAGTTTCAAACGGGACCTCGTGACCAGGTTCGTGGCAGGCTTTTTGTCCATAACAGTTATGGCTGTTTTCCAATCACTGCCTTCCCTCAGGGGGTCTCCTGGCCAAGTTCTTTGCAGGGTCTCAGCTGTGATAGTCACAGCTTTGTTCTGACCAGCAGCCTTCCCTCCTTTCCTACACTAACCTGCCTTAGAAGATGTTTTCACTGCCTTGTTTGTGACTACAAAGGAATTTTTGACCCATCTCCATACAGAAATGCATCAGTGAACTGATGTATGATGTATCCTTGGCTTAGGTCATTATGTCTTCCCTACTTCATATGTTGCTTGCAGCTCACTCATGTAGCCATTTCTATATCAATTGTGGGCTTTAAGTCACCACTTCAGTTTTGTGACTAGGAATACGTATAGAAATGAAAATGAACAAATTAATGAAGTAAGGTTCTGTTTCCTTTTCTGGTTTGAAAGGTAATGATTTCACAGTGCAGAGTTTTCTGTACTAAATCCTATCAGTCCACAACAATGTTGATTTCATTCAACAAATATTTATTGATTTGCTGTTATTAAATCAGCAAGTATAGTCCCCTGCTAAATGTGCCTAAGTATATCAAAAGTTATGTTGAAACATAACTTAGAAAAACAGAAGACATCTATCCTACTTCAGAGAGCTCACAATCAGCCATTCATATATTATCACCAATATCTGGTAAGTCAGATGGCTTTGTACCTCCTGTGAGCTGTGGTCAGTAGTGAACTTCAGATATTGGTGCTCTCTCCTTTTGCCCTGCTCTCACTCACCCTCATCGAGATTGAGCTTCCCCATCCTCTCCTGATGAGAGAAGAGGAGCCCAGAGACTTCTCTTCTGCTTACTCCTTTTTAGTTTGAAAAAGGGAGGGGGCATTCTTTTTCTTGGAACACATTTGTCCTTGGCCTGTGATGTGATTCCTCTCAGTCTGGGCCAGCGGATGGTGCGTTAAGGCAGACAGCTGACCTGGATGGCCCACGGAGAAAGAGCCTTCCCACCTCAGCAGACATGACTAAACAAACTGCGTCTGCTTTCAGCAATTAATGTGTTTGTCAGAGCAGCTCGCAGGGAAAGCAGGGGCCTTGCAAGCAGCAGCATGCTCTTTCTGTGGCAAGAAGCCCCAGGCTGTGCTTTTGCAGTCTTAATTCTGTGTAGCCTGTTGCCAATGGATGCGTGGAACACTCTGAGAGAAACTTTTTAGGAAGTGCGACCCTTTGAATGTATTATTTTTTTAGGGGGGGCAGGTACTGGGAATCGAACCTGGGGCCTTGTACTTGCAAAGCAGGCATTCAGTCACTGAACTACCGTGGCTCTGTGACCCTCTGAATTTAAAGAGCCTAATGAGCTGAGCTGCGTCTTGGCACCAGTAGCTTCCAGACTTCCTTTCATCAGTTTTCCAAAAAACTTTGCTGTGGTGTGAAGTAATGATTTGCTTTACTTGAAAAACAGAAATGCAAGGGGAAAAAATGCAACTTCAAGCCTGAGTGCAACAATCATGAAATGTGCCCCCTCTTCTGAGGTCACAGTTTCCCTCCCTACTTCCACCTGGATTGGTCCAGTGACCCCCAATGAGCCATGATCTTTCTTTTCCCCCCAGTCTTCTTAATCACAATGAATAATTCTTCCCATTTGTTTTGCTCTTTAAAGCAAGGAATGCTTCCTTACCCTACGCGTAGTTCTCAGCTGAGTGTCTCATCACACAGGTCTGTGGAACTTGGCAGGGCCTCAGCTCCCCAGTTTCACAAAGAAGGGGTCCAGGCATGGAGAGGCCCTCGACCTGCCTAGCGCCCTCAGCCAGGAGGCCGGAGAGTCGAGGCTAAAACCCAGTTGTCCTGCCCTGGCCTGGCACTCTGGGACAGGGGACCATGGGTACCCAAGCCCATGCCAGAGTCCAGAGGAGAGGAAGGAATAGTGAAGAGTGCAAGCCTGTTGTCCTAGGACTCCTGTCCCTGAGCCCGAGGGTTCCTGGGAGCAGGAAGGCCTCTTCCTCTCACTGGTGGTTGCCAGTTGCCTCTGAGCCTGTTTATGACCAAGCTGGGTGCAGCCCGCCTGGGGAGAGCTTCACAGTGCCTTTCCTCCTGGGAGCCTGTCCTCTACAATGCCATGGGGCAGAAGGGGACTCACCCATCTGCAAGTTCCCTTAAGCCCCAAGAAAAAATCAAATGGCCTGCGAGTCTGGAGATTGGTTTTCACTAAACTTTTCCCTGAAAACAAAGCATTTTGAAGTTATTAAATAGCTAAAAATACAGTCTTGATAATAATAGCAACAGGTAACATTTGTTGCTTGCTTACTGTATGCCAAGTAGTTTTCTATACATATTGTTGGCATCATTTTATTTAATCTTCCCAAGAATCATCACTTGTTAAGGACTTAGAAAGTACATTATTGCATTTTCTACCAGCAGACACACCCATCCATCAATAGCCTCCTCTATGAGGCTCTAGGAGGGTCACCTGCACTGCAGGGCAAGATTTCTTGCCCTCAAGGTGCTTGAGATTCAAAATGGTAAGAGAATTTGCTTGGAGTGATTCAGTGCTGAGTGATCAGGCTTGTTTCTTTTATTCACTCATTCAACAAGCATTTATTGAGCCTGAACTTGGTGCCAAGCACTGAGAGAGATACTGCAGGCCAAGAAAACGAATGCACAGCCTGGGATCTCAGGAGCACATCACCTGCATGGAATACACCGAAAGTACCGAGTCAGTGGTGCCTTAGGGAAACACGCCCAAAATAGAGGAGGAAGGGAAAGAGGGCAGAGGGCTGAGCCTGGAAGGCAAAGTTGGAGGAACGTAGAGGGAGATAGACTCAGTGATTGGGGCACAGACTTCTCCCCTGAAAGATGAGGGCCATGGCAGCACCCATGTCGCTGGATGGAGGAGGCTGTGAGTTTTGTTCATTTGTCTTTATACCACCTCCTACCTCACCCCCACCCCCACCCCACCCCACCACTAGCCCTGGCACACATACATGGTAGCTCCTCTGAGGCTCACCTAGAAGTTTCCACCGAGGAGGTAGGGAAGAGGAGCAGGCCCCAGCTTAGAAGGGAAGGGCTTGAAGAAAGGCCCAGAGACGGGAATTGCTGGGAGCGGCACCTTGGGTTGGGGCACTGCTTTCCCCCCCTGGAATCGGTGTCCTGGAATTGCGGCCTCACATGGGTCCCAAATGCTGACTGTCCCAGTGCACCACCCGCCAGGGTGCTGGGAGGCACTCCTGGCGCGGAGCTCTTTACCCCCCAGCCCTCCTCTCCAGCTCCCTTTCATCATCACCGGGCCCGTTCATTTCATCCTGGCAAGACCCAGCCAATGAAAACAAAGAAAACGATCTCTGAGCGGTTATTTCCATTGTAAACCTCCTCTGGAGTGATTTTTTTGTTTTTTTCAGTCCACATGCAATAATTTATTAAGAAGATAAAGTAGTTTTTAAGTGCAATTTTAAAGAGTTGGATCCATACATTAGCTTGCTCCATTATCCTTCTGTTTGAGTTTGCTGTTCACAACATGAACTTTCATTTACCTTCTTCTCAGGTGGTTTGGGACCACAGAGAAAAACCCTTTCTATACAAATAGCCAGTCGTTACATAAATACATTGAAGCAGAAACTCTTTTCTGAAATGATCAAAAATTGTCATTAAAAGCTACTTTCTGAGACGGTAGAATAGATGGTATGGAATACAGAGAGCTGATTCCCTAAAGATGTTATTTTTTGAAACCACAGCTGTTCCCGTCTTTTTGCTAACCAAAATGTGGCCTTCTGAACTTAGTGCCTATTGATTATCAGGGAAAAAAGAGAGAGAAAAGAGAAAAATGAAAGAAACTAGAAGCAGAAAACTGTGGCTTGTTTATAAAGGTTTTTTGTTTTTTTTGTTTTTAATTTATCATGAGAATGAACCACCCTTTCTTTTTTGCCTTAAAAAAATATACTCCTTCTCAAGTTATGGCCAATTTGGAAACCATGGAGCTTGTCTTGAGACTCAGGTTTTCCCCCATTAGAAATCTACGACCACGAAGGAAACCATGAAGGAAAAGTCGGGAATTACAACACCTCTGAGCTCCGGAATTACAACACCTCTGAGCTCCGGCCCTCTGGGATGGAAAAGTACTGCCCCGAGGAAGGACTCCCCTGGGCCAGCCCTGTGGCTCCGTGCCTCCTCCTCCTTCCCAGGGAAGTGGCTCTCTGCAAGGCTGGCTGTCTTCTCGGCCTGCAGCTGAGGAGTGCAGTATGAACAAGAAAGGAACCTGAGATGCCTGCGACACAGAGCAAGAAGATTTGAGTCTTAGCACTGCGTTTGGCTGTAGGTTGCAGCGCAGCGACTCCGTGGCAGCCGGCTCGTGCCCGCTCTGCAGAGGCATCTATATTTAGGTACAAGGCATGAAACAGCCAAGGTAAAGAAAGACATGACCAGCGTGGCCTCAGGACACCGTTGGTTTTGGAGCTGAGCGTTTCACCGCCTGTCCTCACATCCTCGGCTCACAGGCAGGCCGATGTTGCCTCGCATGGGGAGGCACTTTGACGAGAACGGTCTCCCCAAAGCCCAGGCCATTTGGAAGCCTTCACGGCTTTCACTGAATGACTATCCTTCATGGCAGTGGCTACGTGCCGCCGGGCAGGGACCAGACATTGTGGTTTAATAGTTGCTGTACTGAGGGGAGCTGCCACATGCTCGTTGTTAGCAGACTGTGTCATTAAGCCCCAAATGACCCAGCCATGTCCATTGACTCATCCCCTCCCCAAAGCAGATGTCCTTTAACACACAGAGGGGACTGCTGTCTCCTGGGCCAGCCTCCTGGCCCTGCTGACCACTTGGGGACAGATCCCCACTCACCATCTCCTATTTCATACCTGTCCACATTATGACCTCCTGATTGTCCCTCCCACCCCAGGGAAGGGCTCAGCCCATCTCCCTTTCTCTGAGCTCAGTGGGCCTTAACCCAATCAGATGCTTCTTCCTGTCTCCTGCCCAAATGGTCCCCTGCCTCCCTTCCCCCACCCCAGATGTCTTCTCTGCCTCTTCTTTCCTTACCCGCTGACAAGAGCTTCCACTCTAGCTGGTATTCAATACTTACCCTGCATTCTCACTCCCAAGCTTTTGCTCCCTTGTATCACTCCCAGCTGAGTTACCCCCACCTCCCCACCTCTTCTTCACTTGTCTAAGGCTCCCTGGTGGATCCTTCTTCCTGGAAGCCTTCCAAAATGATCCGGCTGGTCACTTCCTGAGATGCCTTATTTAGGGGGTTCCCTAAAAGGAATGCTGGCATTCCTTCTGGAATGTCCACATCTGACCTCTCCCTGTTATTCCATCCTTCAAGGCCAAGGCTACCCAGTCCCCTCTTCCATCAGTCAGATATCCTACCTGGTGTTCTCTTCCCACTGGACTGAAGGCTTCCAGAGGGAGAGGGCCATCCATCTTGGCCACCTTTGCATCTTCAGTGGCATCTAGCACAGCGTCCACGTTCCCACGGGGGACCCTGGCTTCTCTGACCCAGAGTCTCCAGGGTTGCCCCCTCCCAGAGCAGGTGGAGTAGAGTAGGAATGGGTACAAAGCAGGTCTAGAGCAGACCAGATTGGAGGGAGTTGCTGATGATGGAGCAGTGGTCTTGATGGGGGGGGGGAGGGAGAGGGGGGGTGTTCTTTGACCCTTTCATTAAGGGGACAGGTGTGAACCCTGTGGGGGTCCTCAGCTTTTCAGAGGGCTAATCTGGCTTTTGGAAGTGGGCAGGCTCCTGTGAGGACCCTCAGGGCTCGGCACTGTTCGTGTCTAGCCTGCAGCCCAAGCTCCTGATAAAGAATGGGGCAGCACTACCACAGAGAGGACTATGGGTGCTGTTCTCAGTTCCTGCCTCAGTAGCACTTTGAAATTCCCCAGAACCCAAGGCTTCTTGTGAGCCTCGCACCCTCATGCTCTTGGTGAAATCCACCTTTTTTTTTTTTTTTTTTTT
>JAQZBX010043927.1:0-21507 GCA_029593785.1 Cabassous unicinctus
ACTGTGTCCTTCAGTGCAATACTGAATAGAATGGCCAGAAGGGGCACCCTGGTCTTGCTCCTGACCTCAGGGGCAAAGCCTTCAGCCTTTCACCATCACCTCTGATACTAGCGATGGCTTTTTCTTACATGCCCTCTACAAGCTACGCAAGTTCCCGTCATTTGTAATTTGGAGCATATGTTCATTAAGTGAATATTTTGTGGTGTAACATTTTAATTACTTTAATGACATTTCACTAAATTTTTGGAGTTGTTTTCTTGGTAGTTGCTCTAGGGTTTACCATACACAACTTAATTGATCAGAACCTATTTTAGAGATATACTAAGTTAACTTCAGTGCTATGTAGAGACACTCCTCTCGTGTGCCTCTACTCCTTCTTCCCCCTTTTGTGCTATTGCTGGTGTACATACTAGCTCTATATGTTACAAACCCATTGATACAATATAATTTACATATAATACATATAATTTTATGTCGTTTAAAGAAGTTGAGAGAAGAAAGGAGAGTGAGTATATATGTATAGAGTTTGTTATTAACTTTCCGATTTTTTAGCTCTGTATCTCTTTATTTTTTCCTGTGGATTCAAGTTACCATCTGGCAAAAATTTCCTCACTTCAATACAGCTTTTCTCCTATCCATCTCCTTTGTACTGTTATTGTCAAAGATATTATATTTCTATATGCCATAGTTTAACAATACAAATATAAACTTATTGCTTTATAACATCACATTTTAAATCAGTTAAAATAAGAAAGGAGAAGAAGTGTACATTTAAACGGTCTTTTATAATTATGTAATTACATTTACTGATGCTCCTTTATTTTTACGTGTGGATTTGTGTTACTGCCTGGGGTAACTTGATTTCAGGCTGCAAATGTTCTTTTAGTGGGTCTTGCCAGGGTCTCCTAGCAATTATTCCCTGTTTCATTTATCTGGTAATGACTTTGTTACTTTCATTTTTGAAAGACAATTTTTCTGATTATAAGATTCTTGTGTTTTGTTTTGTTTTTTCTTTCAACACTTCAAATATACCATCCCACTGCCTTCTGGCCTCTATTGTTTTTTTATTCATGAGAAATTGGCAGCTAATCTATTAGGGTTCACTTGTTTGTTTCAAGATTTTGTCTTTAGCTTTTATTAGCTTCTTGGATGTGCAGACTAATGTGTTTGTTTTTTTAAAATCAAATTTGGGAAGTTTTCAACCACTATTTCTTCAAGTATTTTTTTCTGGTCCTTTTCTCTCCTCTCCTTCTGGCACTTACCATGGCGTGTAAGTTGGTCTGTTTAAAGGAATTCCATGTTTATCTGAAGATCTATTCATTTTCTTCATTCTTTTTCTTTCTGTTCTTCAAATTACATAATCTCTATTGATCTATCTTCAAGTTTGCTAATTCTTTCTTCCGTTAGTTCAAACATACTGTTCAAAGGTACGTAAGTAAATTTTTTCATTTCAGTTAACCTACTTTTCAACTCTTGAATTTCTGGTTTTGAAAAATAATTCCAATCTCTCTATTGGTATTCTCTATTTGATGAGACATTGTCGTCATACCTTTCTTTGCTTCTCCAAGCATGATTTCCTTTGGTTCTTTTAATATCTTTATAACGGCTGCCTTGACGTTTTCCCTGTGCCCTCTCATAGACAGTTTCCATTGCCTTTTTCCCCCTGTGTACAGGTCACATGGTCATGTTCCTTTGCATTCTCATAACTTCTTGTTGAAAACTGGACATTTAAACAATATATTCTAACAACTGGCAACTGATCCTCTCAGGGGCTTATTGCTGTTGTTCACTTGTTTATCTGCTCAGTGGCTTTGCTGGACTGTTTTAGTGAAGTACTGCCATGAGTGTAGGCAGAGCTGTTCTGCGTGGCCAGTGGCTGCTTCCAGAGCTCCTTTACAGCCTCTTTTCCGAAGCTTTCCCAGGAAAGCCTCAGGCCTGCCTCTGTTGGTGCCATCACCAGAAGCTAGGCTTCACTAATTGCCAGCCAACTGCTCTATTGTCATCAATGCCCCGCAACATAAATTACATAAGGCCCCTTTCAAGGTAGTTTTTGAGTCCAGTCTTTAAGGTTTGCTCTGACCCCTGTGGTCTAGGGTTTAGCTTGTCACTCTAAGGGAAATAGATAAGCTCTAAGGGCTTATCACCAAACTCTGCATGGTTTTTTAGAGCCCTCTTAGGCCTGCATTTTCCCCACACTCTGTTGCAGATAAATACAGTTCCTTTGTGGAGGGCTTTGAAGTTCTCTGCTCTTATAGCCTGACTTTCCTCATGGGTAAAATCTTAGAGCCACTGCTGCAGAGTGGGGACGGGTGGTAGCTGCTTCTCCTGATATTTCTGCTTCAGGAGTAGGGTGCTGGACAGGGGCAATAGCCCCTGGTCTTCCGGGCTTGCCTCCCTCTGCTCAGAGAGTCTGCCTATGAGCACGTTGGTGGGAGGGCGTTTGTAGCCTAAGTAAGGCATTCTCAGTCTGCCACCCCTGCAGTGGAATGTCCACCATGGAAGTGGAGCTGCGTGGAGGAAGGGAGCCCCAAACTCTCAGCTGCACCCACTTGGAATTTAGTCTCTAAGACATGAACAAGGGGGTGATGTGTCCTGCCCCTCCTGGGGAGAGACCAGCCCTTAACTGGGGGTTGGAAGGAGAGGGAACCCCATCTTCTTGGCCACACCCACCCAGAGTGGGGCCTCCACCACACTGAGCAGGGTTGGGGTAGGATGTGGGTTGTGGGCTGTGACTCAAGGGGCGCAGACTCACTGTTCTTACCAAGACTTATTAGATTTTCTTGCATGAATGTTTCTTAATTTGCTATATCCCCTTAGGGCACTATTCATAGACTTTGAATGGTTGATTTTTGTTTTATGATTTTCACCAGTTGTGGTTGTTTCGTCATGTGGCCATGATCCAGAAATCTTCTCCTTTGGCATGTGCAGAGTCGGATGGGATTTCCAAGCCAGTGATTTTTAGCATCATTACATTTTAAAGTCCCATTTTACTATTAGTCGAACTCCAGCACACTGCTTCTCTGGATTCCAGATGCCGTGGCTTCTCTTGATCCTCCTCCTATGAAACAAAATCACTTTATTTAAGTGGCTTGCATAGAAATAATTAGCTCCATATTTCATTTATTTCTTAATCAACACTTACTTCCTTGTATCTAGACTTCCTGTGGGGCACAAGAAAGAGGAAATCCAGCCCTGAGGGTTTTATCTGAGTTAAAGCAAAATAAAACAGCATGCATGTCACAGAAGAGGAGAATGGAATGGCTCCTGAGGGTGTATGAGGCTAGTTTTTTTTGGACGAGCTCTGGATGCAAAACAAATGATTTTGCAAAACACAATCAGGGATGGGTAAAGAGAATAGTTATGAAAATCTCTCATAATGTAAGCAACCTCCCACTTTTCCCACTTATTCAATTGTTTTAAACCTAAATAAATCCAATAATTATGTGAATTAAATAATTCCAGTTAAAGCAGATTTATAAATCAATATGAATACAATATACTATCTGGAGAATTATTTGCAAATGTTCCTAAAAATATTCCACATCAATTGTGGCTATCTTGTCTAATCTTTAAAACAGATTTTCTGTCTGGTTTATAGGGTTGTTTAGAAGGCCAAATCAAATATGAACTCCACAAAATTTTTAAAGCTTTGTAGATTTAGAGTATATTGGAGGTGTTTCTTTTTATCAAAGAAGTCTATAGAAAAAATGTCCTGCAAATGAAGACATGGTGGGAATTTTGTTAGAGAATTCTTTGATCACCTCTAGCAGACCCCAAACTTCCCCTACTATTCTCAGATCCCCACCTTCTCCTCCATTCACCCTCCTGAAAGCATGCACATACACCTTAAATGCTAATTAGAATGTTGATGAGGCCAGCCTCCTTAATTACCAGAGCTGACTGGCTTTCCATCTGTTTAATTATGGGGCTTCCAGGTAAGACTTTATTTTGCCAATTATTCCAAGGCTAAAATAATCTTGGAAACCACTATCCTAGAGCACTTAAAAGTAATGATCTTAACTGACCACATTTAAATTGTACATATATTTTCCTAAAATGATAACATGCAAGAAAAGTAAAACAATATAGAAAATGTGTTTCTAATGGGAAGATGGTAATAATACTGGTAACACTTTCCTTTATTGAACATTTATATTTTTCTATTAATATCCCAAGAACTTTTTTTATTTTTCAATTCTTATAAACTTACAGGACAGTTTCAAAAATAATACACCCCCTACAGAGAACTCCAAAATACCTGAATCACCTAAGATAAAAAAATCTGCAAATTTTAACATTTTGCTACATTTGCCATATCATTCTAACTATCCATCAATTTATCAGTCCATCAGTCTATGTCTCCATCTCTCTATCTATCAATCCATTTCTGAACACTTGATGTTGGGTGCATATATCACTCCTTGAACACTTACTACTCCCAGGTACCGTTACCCAAGTCAAGAAATTTAACATGGGTATAAAGCTTTCAGTCTATATTCCAATTTTTTTCATGTCTCAATAATGTCCTATTAAGCCTCTTCTCCTCCCTTGTTAGATCCTATCCAGGATCCTGTATCACATTTAATTGTCATTGTCTCTTTAGTTGCTCATTCTTTTTTAAAAAATTGTGGGAGCATATGTACAACATAAACTTTCCCTTCTCCACTCTCCCAAGCGTCCCAGTCAATGGCATTAATCATGGTCAGCATGCTGCGGTACCCTCACCACCTGCCATTACTAAAACTCCCATCTCCCCAACCAGGAGCCCTGCACCCATTCTGCATTGACTCCCCATTCCTGCGGCCCCCTCCCCTGCCTACCTGTACTCTAATTTCTGTCCCTCTGAGCCTGCAGATTCCCTGTTTTCTGTGTAGTTAACACAAGGCTTAAACTTAACACACCCTGAATCTATAACATTCTGGTTTGCTTTGATACCAACTGGACCTCAGTGGCATTTATAAACTATGTTCCTGTCCCCGCTGTCCCCTGACCTTTATGTAGTTCTTGTCATAATTGCCAAATGTGACTCAAAACTTGCCCATTTCTTCCTGGAGTGGAGAAGGAGGAGGGTGTGGATCTAGGAGTTGGGGTGGGGGCAACGCCCAGGGGCTCTGTTAGGGACTGAATCCCATCCTCACAAAACACATGTTCAAGTCTTAAGCCACATTCCTGTGCGTGTGACCCACTGGTAACGAGGGCCTTTGGGGGATGTTGTTATTAGTTAAGATGTGACCAAATCGAATCAAGGGGCAACTTAATCTGTGTGCCTGGGAGCCTACAAAGAGAGGAAATCTGGACGCAGTCAGTCAGAAGCAGCCAGAAGTCAGAGAGAGAGAACCGAGTGACGGAGCACTCCATCCCAAGGACGCCACTGACTGTGGGGAGGCAGCGTGGCCTCGCTCTCTCAAAATCGGTTCTAGGCTTTCTTCTCAGACGCCTAGAGGTCCAAAATCAAGCACGGCCTTGATGTTGGACTTGCAGGGCGTCGAAACCACGATACAATAAATGCTTGTTATTTAGGCCAACACACTGTGTGAGGTTTGTGATAGCAGCCCCAGCCAATAAGCCAGACCCAAGTGTTTTCTTAGACATCTTCCTACACAACTGCCTTCACGGTGGTCAGGGGAAGTCGCCGCAGGCTCACTCTGGACCAGACTGATGCTGGCGGCATCTGCCGAGGTAATGAGCGCTGTGTGTGTGCTGTCCTTAGGGTGATGGTCACTTTCGCCCTGACCGCTTCAATCCCCAAAGCCCCCCATCAGGGAGGAAGCCATTTTTCCCTTTGGCCCCAGCATGGCCACTGCCAACCACTTGTCCAATAGCTGCCTGGGAAACTCGTAAGGCCTGCCCCTGTGCTGGCCTCTGTGCTCCTTCCCACAGAGCAAAGAACCACTGAAGACCTCTCTGCCCCACCTGAGGGCCATGGAGATCAAGGTGTGGCAGGTAGGACGCTTCTTCTTTGCAGGCTCAGGACACACCGACCATTCGCGTCTTGCTGGCGTGATGGACTCCAGTGGGCCGCCACTTGTAGAAATCTTTGGTCCAGATGTAGGCATCCGTCTTCAAGTATGTCCCCAAGCTCAGGGAACACATGCTAAGCATCATCTTTGTCTCTCCTTTACTGGGGAAGGGAGGTTGACAACACCATTTGCCATTCTCCCAGGTCCCCCAAATCTTGCTCATTGCTCTGTGCTCTGGTAGAGGCACTAGGTGGGGCCATCCATACCTGTCTCCCCTTCTTGCAGGCACTCCCTATGCAGTAAAGGAGGATCGATTCAACAGACCCTACGGGCAGTGCGCCGGCTCCAGCTGCCGGCAGCTCTGTTAGAATGAACTTCACCAGCCCAAATATTAAATCAACAGAAAAAATGACCCTGTACATCCTGTTACACTGCCATGTACTACAGGAGAAATGTCTCTCTCAGATACTGTAAATCATTTGGGTTGTGAACCAACAGGTACTTTTTCAAAATCACCTATAAATCACTAGATTACCTACCATTGTCCTAGATGCATAGAATTTTAGAATAGAAAAAAATCATAGTTATTAGATATTCCAGTTCTCCAACATTGTCTAGGTGAACAAACAGACCTCGGGAAATAAGATTATTTACCTTGGAGCCAAAACCACAAATAGAGTTTGAGGCCCAATTCAGAGCAATTTCCCCTGCACCCTGGTGTGTCTGTACATAGGAGCAAAACTCAGAGTGTCCACTATTAGCTGCATGACTTAGTGCAAACAGCCTCAGTTATCTCAGGGGCAAAATGGGCGTATGAACAGTACCTATCACATGGCACTGTACAGATTTCAGTAATGTAATGCTCAGAAAGAGCTTAACCCACCAGTGGCACCTAGTCAGGGCTTCATAAATGGTAGCTATTATCATTTGTGATTGCTTTCATTGGGTGCCACGCTAGCACATTGGTTCCAGGCTGCTTATTTTATAACAGTGAAGTAGGTATTGGCGCTGTGTGGTAGTATGCGTAAGTGTTCATTTCAAAAACGAGGGGCGGAGTTTTGTGCTCTGGTTGCATGTTATTACACCTTCCCTAGCCGTTTCTCTCTAACCGCAGGGGCCAGGGGGACTCCATGCACACCTATGGGGACAAGGAGCTCCGGAAGGCTGAGGGAGGAGTGTCAACAGAGTGCAGAGAGCACACGCATCTACGAGGGCGCTCTGCCCTGGCCACCCTGCAGCCCACGCACCGCTCCCCACCTGGGGCCAGCAGGGCGCCCTTAGCCAGGCAGCAGCCAGGGGGCGCTTAGCCTGGACCACACCAGCTGTCTGCTGAGGACCTCAGCCTCCACTCCAAGGGTTATTTTTTGGCTCTCAATTGCTACTTAATTTTTACCATTGCTTTGATGATTTTTATTCTGAAGTCTTTTCAGATGATACTAAAATTTTCAGGATTTGGTAAAGGCAAAAATAATTACAAATAAATGTTAATACATAGAAGCATGGAATCTTATTACAAGAAAGTGCTTTCCCATTAGAACCTAATGGGAAACTTTCCTCTAAAGTTCCAGAAGAAAATCCTGTAAGCACCCCAAGGCGAGGGTCTCCCTCATGCCCACCATCTCTACTAGTGCTTTTCTCACGCTGCCCATGGGCCAGGACCAGGAGGTGACAGAGTGTCCACTGGTCTACAGTGGGGTGAGAGAAAGACAATACTTTATCAATTTAAAGACCTTTGCTATCCAAGGTAATTCTTTATGGATTTTTGTTGTTTCAGAGATGCTTCTCTTTTCTTTTATGATTTAATAGTTATAATAGATGGTATGTATTTTTCAAAAGTACATTACTTGGAAAACTATAAACTTGATAGCACTAAGATAATCCCCCCATTTTTTTAAAATAAAATTTTATTGAAGTATATCATTCGTACATGAACATACATAAACAATAAGGGTATAGTAAATTTGTGAATTTATAAAACAAACATGCATATCTTAATACAAGGCTCGCATACATCTCCCCACCACCAACATTTTGCATTGTTGTGAAACATTTGTTACAAACTATCAAAGAGCATCGTCAAAGTATTACTACTAACTATAGCCCATATCTTACATTTGGTGTATTTTCCCCCAACCCACCCAAATGTTAACACCCTACATTAGCATTACATATTTGTTATCATTCAGGAGAGGACATTCTCATATTTGTCCTGTTAACCACGGTCCATCATC
Source organism: Cabassous unicinctus (assembly GCA_029593785.1). Lineage (NCBI taxonomy): Eukaryota > Metazoa > Chordata > Mammalia > Cingulata > Chlamyphoridae > Cabassous > Cabassous unicinctus. Next base: position 8,192 of record JAQZBX010043927.1, read on the forward strand.
CACCACTGGATTCCCTGTGTTATACAGCGCCATGCTTTGTTCCACCCAAAGTGTACACTCAGTGGCTCTCATTTTCATCACAGAGTTGTGCTGTCATCACCTCAGTTTTAGAACGTTTTCATTACTCCAAAAGGAAAAATCCCATACACCCTTATACTTCCTTATTGTTGTCCCTTAGTATAGAAATAATATCTTTTTGCCACTTCTGCAAAATATTACAATATTACTGTCAACTATTGTCCATAAGTTACATTAGTTATAATTTTTCTGTGCATCACCATATCCTTAACACCTTGTAAAAGAAGCGCATTCTTATATTTATACTATTATCCACAATCTTCATTCACTGCCGAGATCGCTATATTATACATTCCCTATATTCTTCTCTAGTTTCCTTTCAATTGACATTTACATTCACAGACAACCCCTTTCAGCCACAATAACATTTATAAATCAGCAGTGTTAGTTATACTCACGATAATGGGCTACTCTCGATGGTATTCATTTCCACACTTTCACAATAAATCTTCTTAATAATGTTATATACATTAAGCATCAACTCCCATTCTCAACCCACATTCTATTTCTTAGCAACTTATACTTTAGAGCAGGGCTTCTTAACCTTTTGTGTTCCACAGACCCCTTTGCCAGTCAGGTGAAAACCACAGACCCCTTACTAAGTCCACACTATACTGTGTATTATTTAATAAATATATCACACCTGCACCAACACGGCCCCACAAGAATAATGTTTTTTGAATTTTCAGTTCAAGCTCATGGACCCCCTGAAGTCTTTCCACGGACCCATGGTTAAGAAGCCTGCTTTAGAGTTTACCTCTGAGAGTTTACTCATCGTAGTTAGTTCATATTAGTGAGACCGGACAATACTTGCCATTTTTTGTCTGGCTTATTTCACTCAACATAATATCCTCTAGGCTCATCCATGTTGTCATATGCATCCCAATTTCATTTCTTCTTACAGGTGAATAGTATCCCATTGTGTGTATACCACATTTTGGTTATCCATTCATCAGTTGATGGACACTTGGGCTGTTTCCATATTTTAGCAATTGTGAATTGTGCTGCTATGAATATCGGTGTGAAAATGTCAGTTCATGTACTTGCTTTCAGTTCTTCTGAATATATTCTTAGTAACAGGATTGCTGGATCATACAGCAATTCTATATTCAGCTTCTTGAGGTATTGCCAAACTGTCTTCCACGGACAATGCACCATTCTACATTCCCATCAAAAGGGAAGGAGTGTTCCTATTTCTCCACATCCTCTCCAGCACTTGTAGTTTTCTGTGTTTTTTAAATAATGGCCATTGTATCGGTGTGAAATGGTATCTCATTTTAGTTTTGATCTGCATTTCTCTACTATCTAGAGATGTTGAGCATTTTTTCATGTGCTTTTTGGCCATTTGTATTTCCTCTTTAGAGAAATGTCTATTCAAGCCTTTTGCCCATTTTTAAATTGGGTTGCTTATCTTTTTATCGTTGAGTTGTATGATCTCTTTATATAAAATGGATATCAAAACCTTATCAGATATGTGGTTTCCGAAATTTTCTCCCGTTGAAAAGCCTGCCTTTTTACTTTCTTGACAAAGACTTTCAAAGTCTTTTGAAGAACAAAAGTGTTTAATTTTGAGGAGGTCCCATTTATCTATTTTTTCCTTTGTTGCTTATGCTTTGGGTGTAAGTTTTAAGAAACTACCACCTATCATAAGATCTTGAAGATGCTTTCCTACATTTTATTCTAGGAGTTTTATGGTTGTAGCTTTTATATTTAGGTCCTTGATCCATTTTGAATTAATTTTTGTATAAGGTATGAGATAAGGGTCCTCTTTCTTTCCTTTGGATATGGCTATCCAGTTCTCCCAGCACCATTTGTTGAATAGACTGTTCTGGCCCAGCTGGGTGGGCTTAACAGCCTTGTCAAAAACCACTTGACCATAGAGGTGAGGGTCTATTTTTGGATTCTCAATTCAGTTCCATTGGTCAATCTATCTTTGTGCCAATACCTTGTTGTTTTTACCACTGTAGCTAAGTAAAATGCTTTAAAGTCAGGAAGTGAGAGTCCTCCAACTTCATTCTTTTTAAAGGCATTTTTGGCTATTCGGGGCCCCTTATCCTCCCAAATAAATTTGATAATTGGCTTTACCATTTCTGCAAAAAAGGCTGTTGGGATTTTTATTGGGATTGTGTTGACTCTGTAAATCAGTTTGAATCCCCCCATTTTTATTATATTGCAAATTAATTTTTATATGGGTAATAGTCCCATGGTTAAAAAGAAAAAAGGGAAAAATAAATGGTCTCCTGTTGGGGAGGCAGCCACCCCATGGTTTGCCACCTCTCCCCACGCTTGCCCTAATCAAAGCCCCCTGTGAACAGTAACCACTTGGTTTTTATATTTTCAAAACTATTTTTCTAGAATCTTTATATATACATCAACATCTCTATCTTTTTATAATATATCTATGTCTGTAAACTATTCAGCTTAGCTAGAATAACATTCTTGAGTCATACCTTTATTTCCCTTGAGTATCTTTTGAGTGGTTTTCCACTGCCTTCTGAGGATAATATTGCAAAGGAGAAATCTGAGGCCATCTAAATCCGCCCCGTCCCTCCTCTGATACCAGTTGCTTCTAAAGTCTAATAAATCTTTTTAGGATATGCCTCAATGTTGAACACTGGGTGGGGGCGGGGTGCAAATTTTACAGCACATATTATGTTCTTTTAGTGTGTGTGTGTGTGTGTGCATGTATGTGTGTATAGTTTCATCTCATTTAAAGGAATTTTCCTGATATATACGTTTAATATTTATTTACTGTTTCTTCAGAGACCCCAATAATGTCTAAATTCAATTGCCTTTGTCTTCTTTAGCTGTCATTGTGTGTGTATAACTTCTTTTATTTCTTTATTTCCATTTTATATTGTTCACTTTTCGTATATCCTCTGTGTCACTTATGGTGCCTTTTTCAGTATCTCTTCTCTCTTGTACTCATCGTAATTTCATTTTTATTTCTGTGATAGTTTTTGTTTTCTTCCTATTTCTTTATGGAGTTCTCTTACTTCAATTTCATCTCTTGTTATCTTATTTTCTTTTCTTTAACTTCCTATATGTCTTCATCATGGTCTTTCTTTTTAGAAGTGTCTACCATATTAAATTCTTGCTTTTAAACTCATAGTGAAATATATTTTCTTAATTTTTATTTACATAACAACATTTTGGTATTGGGTATTCTTTGTCTTGTGTTTTCTGCTTTCCCCCATATTCTAATTCTTATATTATTTTGCTTCGGTGCTTTGTCAGTGAGTTTTTCTTCTAACTCTTCCAAGTACAGTTCTCTTAGACTGGGTCTTGCTGAAGTTTTGTGTGCATGTGTGTATATGTAGGGGAGTGCAGCCTTCCAGTCTTCACAGCCTGAAAGCTTTCTCCTTCGCCACCACACAGGCAAACTTCTTGGTGCTGAAATGGCTCTTTCATGTTATTTTTCATGTGGTCTTTTAGCTTTTCCTTCTCTGAACCAAAATGCATTCAGAAGCTACTTTAAGCATCCCTGTTCATCTCAGTTCTCTCTCCCTTTGATGCAAAAATCTATAAAGTTTTATGTACCAGGGTGAGACCTCTTATCTACAAAAGTATGTTTTTCCTTGGCACCGAGCCATCTAGTACTTTTTACGCTTTTTTAAATGAACATCGACATAGCTTTGCCTAGTTTAAACCATTTTGGTATCCTCACATACATGGTGAAGTGAGTGGTTAATAGCTGTATCCCAGGGTCTTAGTTTGCCTGAACTGCTATCACAAACCACAAACTGGTTTGGCTGAAATGATGGGAATTTCCTGGCTCCTGGCTTCAGAGGCCGGATGCTTGCTTGGAGACACTGGCTCAGCTTTCTGCTGAGCTTGGTGGCATTCTGGTCCTGACTGGCACAAACGTTGGGGCTCCTGGGCTTTTGTCTTTGCCTCCTGTCACACGGTAATGTCCTCCCCTTTCTCTTTCGGGTTCCCACCGAAATCTGGCTTTCAGCTTCTCCCTTTGGCTTCCCCCTGATAAGGGTGGCTTCCCCCTGGCCGCTAACCTGGACTAAGACTCGCCCTGCTTCAGGTGGCCACACCTTAACCAAATACAACATCTTCGTGAGGTCCTTCTTACAATGGGTTCGCATCCAGAGGGGCGCAGACTGAGATGAAGAACGTGTTTGCTGGGGTACATAAGTCAATCAACCACACCTAGTGTTGCTGAAAATAAAGCTTGTGCCTTCCCCCTTTCTCCTTGTTGGCTTTCTCGTGATTTCCAGGAGGAGAAGGAAGATGTTGACTTACTCAGCCATGTTCAAACTGGAAGTCCCCCTCCCCATGTCTGCCTTAGTATCTACCACTAAAACCTAAACCAAGACACCACTGAGTGTAAGGCAGTCACTCAGCACCAAGCCGCGTCATCCACCCAGCCTTTTAAACTGGTAGATCAAGTCCCAAGATCCTCAGGTTCCAATGATCAACACAGCATCACTGAGATCCTTGGTAACTGATCCTAACCCCATTTACTTAATCAATAAATTTGGATAAACACAAATACTATGTGCAAAGCACCATAACAATGAGTGCCCTGTGCTTGTTATATGGTAACCCAGCTACCCGAGTCATGGTTCAATGGAGAGCCTGACCTTAATGAATTCTAATGAAGTGCCAACGAATAAAATGAAAATTGAATTAAGGAACTCTGTCAAATGTTAAGTGTTTAGTGGGGAAAAAAGGGTAACCTATAATTTAGGCTTTAAAAAAAGCTCCCACATACATTTAAAATTAAATACACAGTACCCATTCAATTTGTTATATTTTCCCCACATGATTTCTGTTAATAGAGTGTTTTCAGCTAGAGCAGAGAGAATTAAAACTTATGCCTGTTTATCTATCTATGAAAAAATGGAACAAAAGTCCTTTTTGCCTTCGCTACTTGTCTTTTTGTCATACTGACTTATTTAAGGGTCTGGAAGAAAAGGCCTTCTTTGTTTTCTTTTAGCAATGATGGGAGGGATGGTCAGTTCAGATGGATTAAAAAAAATGAAATCATTGCTGTGCCGTTAGTCCCTGGATACCTTATTTCAGTTTTAATCATAGATTTCTGCATGATTTATATGAAATCTTAGATGGTTTGAACTCGAGAGATTTGATATATGAAAGGACCAAAAGGAACATGTCTGACTACAGAAACGACTTCGCCCCCTTACCCCTCGATTTCACGTCTGCCGCGGGAGTGTAGACAAGTCCTCCTCAGGACCCCTCCTGATAAGACTCTGTTCTTGCAAACGCCGTTCCAGGGCCAGGGCCACGGACCCCACCTCCAAGATCACCTTGATCCCCCTTCCTCTCAAGCCCCCCCGTGGAAACCCCGGGGCTCCCTGACTGCACGCCCGGAGCTCCTGCTCACATTTAAGATTTCTGAGAGCCTCCTCCACCAGAGGCGCCACCGCGGTCTGTTGGTCTCTCGGGCCATGTGCTGGATTCCTTTTATCTGGTTTCTCTTCTGCCGCGTAGTTGGTGCCTCGTCAAACAACAGCAATCACAGCTGAGCTGTCCCACGCGGGCTGAGAAGGCGCCAAGCCACGCAGCCCGCGAGCGCCGCCCCGGCCTGGCTCTGAAGGCTCTTGAAGCTGTGGGCTTTGAAATCTAAAGCCCTGCTGTACAGGTGCTAACGGAAATCAGAAGGCATCGTGACAAAGGCCAAACTGCACTTAAGTTTTCCAGTTCAATAACCAGGGTCTAGGCTTAACGAATTTAAAAGTCCATTTCTTGTTCCGTATTCCATGGAGCCCAAGCTCCACACGGACTTCAGGTCAGTGCCTAGTCTCCGTCCTCTCTAAACCATGCTCCAGGTTGCCAGCACCGTGGTGATTTTCAAGTGTATCCTTACTTAATGGGCAGGGGGTTGTCTTATCAGCCGGGTGACCTTGGGGCGGGGGGGCTGTAACTTAACTTCCCTGGGCCTCTGTTCCCCAAGCTGTGAGGATCCAGTGAGAGAAGTTACAGCAAGAACAATGCCTGGCGCCCATTGATGTGGGCTTACAAGGAAGTTACACCACCCTTCAAGGAATAGGTCTCTTCAATCGTGCAGACATTCTTCCTCATAATCCCTTTTATGAAGCTAGTAAAAAGTCTTTACAAAATCCAGACAAGGAAAATGAAGGACAAATCTCACCCATGAGTGGAGATGAAAAAAAAACCTAACTTGAATTGGCAAATCAAACTCAGTCTAGCAGTATATATATATATGTACATATACAGGGTCATTCCAGGAATGAAATGCTGGTTTAAAATTAGAAAATGTCTTCCTATCATTCAGCATGTTAATTCATCAATAGAGAAAAATCATACAGTCATCTTAACAGAGGCATAAAATATTCAGCACGTTTATGACAAAGTCTTAAAAAACTAACAACACAAAGAAACTTTCTTAATCTGAAAAGTGTATCAAACTAGCACAAACTTCACTCTTACTGCTGAAATTTTAGAAGCATTTTCATTTACAATTAGGGACAAGTCAAGGATCTTCACTGTTCTCTTATGATATTAAATTGGTATTCCCAACCAGTGCAGTAAGATGAAAAAAAGAAATTAAGGTTATAAAGATTGGAAAGGAAGAAGTAAAATTGTCATTCGTCAGAGAGGTTATTCTCATCAATATAGAAAATCCATAATGATGTACAAATAAATTATCAGATTTAATAAAAGATTTTAGCAAGTCTTCAATATTAGAAACATGCCTCAATTGCATTTCTGCACAGCCAAGGAAGGCCAAGGATTGCCAGCAAACACTGGAAGAGAAAACAGAGGCATGGAGCCAACCCTGTCTGCGCCACGATGTTAGATTTCTAGCCTTCAAAACTGGGACAGAGTAAATTTCTGTTGTTTTAAGCCACCAAGTCTGTAGTACTTTGTTCTAAAAGCCCTAGGAAACTAATACAAATAGTGAAAAATTAAACAACCCAAATGTCCTCAAAACAAAATGAATAAACACAAAACAGTAGAGAAGATATGTAAACTATATACAAGTGGATGAATCTCAGAGACAAAGTTGAGTGAAAAAAGGAATTCACAGAAAACTACCTGTGGCGTGATAATGATAAAATCTCAATTGCATACAATCTAAGTGATATATTAGTAAGGATACATATAGCTATAATACAACTGTAATAATAAGAAATGGGATGCTAACTATGAAAATAAAGAGAGAGGCTACCCAGAGTATAAGACTAGGATGGGAGTCAGAAAGCTTCAATGGTATTCTTACCGTTGTCCTTTTTCATCAAGGTCACTGCTGTTTGGATGATTTCAGAGGTATTAAAGTACAAAAAGAGCCACACCTTAGAATTCTTAAAAAAATATTGTTGTGTAATAAAATTTTCAAAAGATTTAGGTTGGTATGTACATGTATACTCTATTTTCTTAAACATTTCTCATATTTAAAAGATGTCTAAAACCCTTCTCTTTCAGTGTGTCAATATTTCTCTTAAATAATCTATTGTGACCAGAACTGAACACACAATCCTCACTTCCAGAGTAGATTCTATCCTAGACGTCCCCACGTCTAGGAATGCAACGTTGGTTTAAAAGTAGAAAATTTCTTCCTATGAAAGTTGTTCTGTTTTGCTCTGCTATTTTCAGAGTGGTGACAGGCATGGATTTCTAGATGGTTGGTTTGGTAGGTGGAGAAAGGATGGTCAAGCAGGTCACAAAAGAACATGCTGCTGAGGGGAGAGTGGGAAGAAGAACACAGCGCAGTTGCCAGGCAACCAGCTGGCTCCTCTCCTTGAAATGCTGGACCACAAGCGGTGCAGGGGTCTCACATCTTTCTATGACGGTGGACGTAGCTCTCTCTGCCTTCTTTCAACTCTGGTCTCCTTGTCCTTTCCCACCCAGAGCACAGGATCTTAATTTCTACTGCCATCTTTGAATCTAAATGCCAATTTGACACAAGTTTTGACTCGCCAGATTAATAAAAACCTTCTGAAAAGATCTTTTACTGTATTTTTGCATTTTGATCTCTGTGTGTGTGTGTGTGTGTGTGTGTGTGTGATTGTATGTAATCTTTCCAGAAAGGTGTGAGGCACCTGGAAAGTTTCATGTATTTCATTCTCAATTGTTCAAAATGGAAACTAAATGCTTTCCCTCTTCCATGATGTGTTCCAGCATATAAGTGAGATTTTCATAACTCAAATAGTGTTGTGTAAACCATGCTGCTCCAGAGAGGACAGCTGCACGATAAAGATGGTTGAGTTTGGGGGAGATGGGAAAATAGAATTATTTACCAGCGGATGCCTTCATAAATGTCAACGAGTTTCACAGCCTCATGCACCAGAACACCTGGCTAAGCAATAAGCCAGCGTTTCTCCCTGGTGATGCTGAGTGGACCGTGTCGGAATTGCTTGGGGTGTTGGGTTAAATGTAGATTCCCTGTTCACTCGGAAGCTCGTTGGGGTAAGGGCCTAGAATCTGCATTTTTGGCAAGCTTTCCAGGTAGCTTTTAGGCCCAATGAAGTTTGAGACACGTTCCTTTAAGTGATTTTCAATGCTGCTAATTACAAAGGACCAGCACTGTTACTGGTTCAGCAGTTTCCCTGAACAGAGCACTTAAAATGTAATTATCAGAGATCAATCTCAGCTGGATTTACTGAAATATTTTCCCAAAGTCACCTAATGCAATTATAGTAACCATACATCCTCCAGTTTCAAATAATTTGCCCTGTTGTTCCCAAAATATACTAGACTTTGAGCCATGGTAATTCTCTTCATTGCGCAATTAAGTTCTGTGACAGCAACTGTATTAGTCAGCCAAAGAGGTGCTGATGCAAAGTACCAGAAATCTGTTGGCTTTTATAAAGGGTATTTCTTTGGGGTAAAAGCTTACAGTTACAAGGCCCCAAAGAGTCCAATCAAGGTTACTTCCTTACCAAACTCTGTTGCCATGTGCTGAAGCAGGATGGTGGGCAACGTCTGCGAGGGTTCACCTTTCTCTTCCTCTTAAGGCTCCATATGTCCAGCTTCTTCAGATCTCAGCTGTAGGCTGGCACAAGGCTCATCTCTCTTCCCGGGGCTTCTTTCCTGGCTCAGCTGCTCTGGTCTCTTCACAAGGTCAGCTGTAAACTATCAGGCAAATGGCTCACCTCTATTACCGGGCTACAGGATCAAAGCTGACAAGTTCTCTCCTCTTCTGTGTCTATGGAGTTCTCTCTCTTATCTCGCAAATCTGCTTCTGCTTTCTTGATTGAGTATCCATTTATATCCCACCAAGGGAGCAGGGACTAAACCCTGCATGCCCTAATGATGGAATCAAAGCCCTAATCTTAATTTACTCAAGTAAACGTAAAGCCTTTGAATTTAAATTAATCAAAGGGTACCAGGCCCAGAGGAACAGACCAGTTTACAAACATAATCAATATCTATTTTTGGAATTCATAAATAGTATCAAACTTCTACAGCAACTGATCCACACCTGCCCTTGAAGCCAAGCTATCCCACCTACTTCTTACCCTTCTCATGCTCCACAAAGTCAAAGACTCAACATCAGCCAGAATTGGCATTAATGCTCAGATCCACCACCCCTCCCACAATCCACATTTGATTTTGATGCACTTTCACTTGGCTTCATTGTCCTTGTTCTTAACTCTTTGAATCTCCAGATTTGGGGCTTATCGCTCTCTTCCTGGCAGTCAGACCTAAAGTCTCTTTCATTACTCTGGCCAGTCTGGCCCCCTGGCATCTCCCATGGTCTCAGGTGAGAAAGCCTTGTTCCTACCTTATGCCTCTGGCAGCCAACCCCCCAAATGACCAGGCATGGTGAGCCCTGGCCTGCTCCTTCCTCAACAAGAGAAGTTGGAGATCCAACTGGGACATGGTCGTGCTTTCTTGCCGCTACATGGTGTCTCTTCTCATTGACTCAAGTTTGATCCAGTGCAGCTGACCCCAAGTAGCCAGTCTCCTGTGACACCAGTTGTACAGGCTTAATGTGAGACAGGGCAGCTATGTCTGAGCTATGACATGGAAGTTTACTTTGCTTAACTCTTGTGAGGGAAGCACCACCATCTATTATAAACTGTATATCCTGATGGGTGGTGGTAGAGTGGGAAACCAGCTAGCCCTGTATTGTATCCACACTGAACTCCAGTTCCCCAAGCAAGGTGTATGTGTTTACTGATGACCTTATCCAACTTGGATACATCCTGACAAACAGGGAAATCAGAAATAAAGCTGAAGATTCAGCAAATTAATATTAAAAAATTTAGTAAGGGACTACTATGTACCAAGCACTATTCAAAGCATCAGGAATATACAGTTTATATTCTGGAGGAAAGAGACAAATAAGTAAACAAGTAAATGTCTCATGCATTGGGGTGATAAGTGCTAAGAAGAAAAATATAGGTGCTCAGGTAGTGTCTTAACTTGGTTGACCCCCAAATCAGCCTAAAACAAAGGTTCCAGTATAGGTAGTTTATCTTGGAAAGAGATGCCAAGAAACAAGACTGGGGCAACCTGGAAGAATGAAACAGTGAAGAAGGAAAAGCCCCTCTAAGAGTGTGTTACTACTGTGGGAAACTGGGACTCAGTCCCAATGGGGGGGGTGTCTTTTGAGGAACTTGATTGAAAGTGTCTCAGAAATGCTCACCCAGATCACAGAAAATGGGAGTATTTTATCCACAGCTCCTGTTCCCCATAGATCAAGGGTTCCCTCCTTTTGACCTAGGTTTGACTATATGCCAGAATGGCTGAGAGGGATCCCACAGGAAGGGGTATGAGTGAAGCCATGGGGCAAAAAGCAGGAGACACTTTTACTCAGTTAGAAGATACTACCTGGCTACACTTGAGTGCAGCTGGTGACCACAGCAATGGCTGGAGAATAAAGGTTGGTTGGGAGGACGTAAAATGAGGCAGGATTGGGGGCGGGAGACAAGTTTATAGAAGGTGGCCAGGGAGGGTTGTGTACTGCACACCTACTGTCAGCTCCAAGGCTTTCTCCACTATTAGAAAAAAAGGGACAGAAGAGTAGTCATGGAAACTTGACCCACACCCTTCTGTGAAGCAACTTTGGGAGCTGCTGAAGTGGAGGGGGAGGAAGAGGTGGACTGGGAGGGGAAAGGGGCCAGTGGAGGTTCTCATCTGTTTCAAATAGAATAGCTCTACTTTCATCCACTCCACATATTGAGCTTTTTTCTAATAATTCAACAGCTAAAATGAATTTGGAAACTACTTCAAAAGATCACATTGGAGAATTCCATTGGGAGAACCAGGAAGGTCCCACACCTGGGATGAATTTCTCGTGTCACCTCTGGCCATGAGGCTAGGCTGATAAACAAGACATCGTGAGAGGATGTGTTCAAGAGAGTTAGTCAAGTGCTGAAGCCTTGTCTCTAACGACATCCCCAGCTTTGGATCTTGGCTTTCCTCTTTGAAATTGGCTTAGCCTGATCTTCTGAGACCTGTTTGACATTTTCAGGAATCTAAGATGTGACCTTGGCCCAATCATTTTTCTCTGAGAAGATGCTTCGCCATCTGCCATTGAGGTGGGAGTGAGGAAAAACCTGGGAAAAAGAAACAGTGCCATTGTGGAATGATGGCAGAGTGGAGTAAATCACATTAATTGAGAAAACACATTCTGAGAACCTAGTGTGCTCCAGGCACTAGGCCTAGTGCTAGACACAGAAGTGAAATATCAATTCCTTGTCCTCAAGTAGTCCAAAGCCTAACGGAGACAATTGCAGTGCAATAGGATAAACTCTTGGAAGAAGGGAAGCAGAGTGCTAAAGGATCCTGAGACAGGGCATAGGAGCCTGGTCCTGAAGGGTTGAAGGAGTCAGCATGATAAGGCAGAAGCAGAGAGGATGCTCAAGAGAGCCTGGCCTTTCGAAGAACAGGGCACAGTTCACTATGATTAGAGTATAAAGTGTGAGGAGAGTAACAGGCTGAAATGGAGATGTAAGTAAGTTTCATATTATGATCATCTTCACGTTCCATATTACAGGCTATAGGCTTTATCCTAAAGGCCATGGAAACCCATTGATGGTTTTTAGAACTATCCCTCTGGTTAGAGTTTGAAGTATACATAGGAGTGCGATGGCCATAGGGATAGTCTTTCCATTATGGCAGTAATCCAGAAGGGAATTGATGAGGGTCTGAACTGGCAGAGTACAGAGAGCTTGTGTTAGAGACCTACTGATGAGGTCTCTAACAAACCACCTCGAAACTCAGTGGCTTCAACCAATGGCACTTTACTATCACTTGTGATTCTGTTGGTTGGCTGGTTGTTTCTTCTGCCCAACGTGGGTATGGCTGGAAGGTCCGAATGACCTCACTCCCAGGCTACCAGCTGGGAGCTCAGCGGGGGGCCTCGGCTCTCCTCCACCTTGGTCTTTCTGCATGGTTTCTTGAACTTCCTCACAGCATGGTGGTTTAGTTTCAAGTAGGAATGTTCCAAGAGTACAAGCTTAGATGTGCAAGTGCTTACTGAATCTCCTCATTCATCACATCTGCTAATGTCCTATTGGCCAAAACTAGTTACACACCAGAGGAGACTTTATAAGGGTGTGAGCACCAGGAAGCATGGTTCACCACTGCGGTGGAGAGAAGATGGATAGAAAGTGGCACTTCTTCCAAGGCCAACTGCTGGCATGGCTGGCCCAATGCTGCAGCCTCAGAAAGCTGACATCTGCCCGGCCCTTTCCTCTGAGGAGAGCAGCGAGTGGATATAGGAGGGTACGAGTTAACTGGAGTTAGCGTCTTGCCTAATGAGCACGCACACCACTACTAAAATATGATTAAAATGAGAATTCTCTCCCCTCCCCGCCCCACAAAGTAATTGGCTTGCCTTTTACTATTGAGCAATCTTATAAAAAAACAAATGTGACCATTCACCAACTAGTAATATTTTTTAAGGGATGCACGTGGTTTAAAATTGATAGTTATTATTCCATTTTATGCTTGAAATCCCCAGGGCACAATTAGTAAGTAATCTAAAATACCAAAGTAAAGTCAGGCTGGGAAAAGGAAAGCAGGAAAGGATATAGCCATGCTGTGAGTTGTGCTACTTCCAGATATGCTTGAACATGGCTCTGTTACCATAATGAAAATGATTTCTATGGCCGTGTTAATTGGTCTCTATGAGTTCTTCAAAATGTGGTTCTCTTGGGGTAGATCAAATGCTTACTGAAGACATTAATTTCTATATTTTGCAAAAATTCTTCTTCCTTTACATTCAAGGATGATGTTCAAAAGTAATCCTTCTCTCCCTAGTTTCATCCTCCCTCCCTCCCTCCTTC
>JAQZBX010043928.1:0-21512 GCA_029593785.1 Cabassous unicinctus
AAAAAAAAAAAAAAAAAAAAATTTTAAATACTTTTGTTCTTCGAAAGACTTTGCCAAGAAAGTAAAAAGGCAGCCTACTCAATGGGAAAAAATCTTCAAAAACCATATATCTGAGAAGAATTGATGTCCATATTACATAGATCACATAACTTAATGAGAAAATGGCAAGCAATGCCATTAAAAAATGGGCAAAAGAATTGAACAGATATTTTTCCAAAGTGGAAGCACAAATGGCCAAAACACATGAAAAGATGTTCTACATCACTAGCTATTAGGGAAATGCAGATCAAAACTACAATGAGATGCCATCTCACACCATACAGAATGTCCATTATTAAAAGAACAGAAAACTTCAAGTGCTGGAGAGGATGTGGAGAAATAAGAACACTCCTTCACAGTTAGTGGGAGAGTAAAATGGTGCATCTCTGTAGATGATGATCTGACGGCTCTTCAGGAAACTAAATATAGAACTGCTATATTATCCAGCAATCCCACTACCATGAAAGCAAGGATGTGAACAGATATTTGCACAACAATGTTCATACTGGCATTAGTCACAACTGCTAAAAGATGAGAAAAACCTAAGTGTCAACCAATGAATGGATAAACAAGATGTGGTATATGATTACAATAGAATATAATTCAGCGTTAAGAAGAAATCAATTGGGGAAGCACGTGACAATTGGAGGAACCTTGAGGATATTATGTTGAGTGAATTAAGCCAGACACAAAAGGATGAATATTGTATGGTCTCACTAATATGAACTAAATACATGTAGACTTATGGAGTTGGACTATGGATTGTAGGTTGGTGGGAGATGGAATGTGGGATGACAAGGGGGAGAAGATACTAGATGTATGAGAATGTTTAATAAGGTCAAATGTAAATATGTTGTAATGGTTGGACTTGATGGCAACACATTATAATGAATGTAACAAACACTGTTAATGTATGGATGTAATTTTGGCTGAAATAAGTAGTCTAGGAAGATTAATGTTAGTTGAAGAACAGCTGGAAGATAATATTAGGAATGTATAACGATGATTTTGGAAGTAGGTGAGGACTGTGGTTAATAATATAAATACAGGAATGTTCTACTACAGGGTGTTAAGAGTGTGGTGATACATGAGAAAACTATAATGTAATTTATGGACTATAGTTAACAACATTGTAATGTTTTATAGCAAAAGCAAAGTTGGCACTATATTAATTCTAAAGGTAAAAAAATAATATTGGGTTGGTTTTGTGAGATATGATTATGATAAAGCATTTTTTCCTCCTTTTCTTTTTACTAATAAGGAGACCTTGACTATGTCATTTAACTAATCTCTGTTCATCCGTGTATCTTTCTGAACACTAGAGGAACAACTGAGTTAGCAGTTGGAATTAGATGAGATAAAAGTGGCAGCAGAACCTGATCCCTGGAAGGAAGCTGCCTTTTTCTGTTCTTTTCATTTTATGAACTTGAAATAAAGTTGTTAATAAAAAATAAATTTTAAAAAATCTACTGGCAAGGAAGCAAATAAACAATACTTTATTTAAAGACTGAATTTAGATGTTCTCCCTTTAGATTATGTAAAATCCTGCACTACCTTTTAATTTTAGAACATCACCAAAGAGTAACGGGAATTTTTTACCTAAGAAGTAAGAGTCCTTTGGATGATAACAATCATATTCAAGAACTAAGGCTTTACTCATTTGCCTAGTCTTATTTCGTTTTGGAGTAGGTAATTCAGTTATTTGAAACCTGATCTACACATTTTGTCACTGTGATAACTATTTTCATTTCACATGCAAACATGTCCTTGATTCCTCCTAAAAATTCTATGTGTAATAATCTTAGAGTCCTAATTTTGGATACCGACAACACAAAAGTGCTTCTAACTTGGATGATTTTATTTTTCACACCTTTTTCTTTTGCGCTTTAAAAGCAGAACTTGTAAGAACATAAAACTGCTTCTGTTTTTTCCCTTTGATACAAATTAGTATACAGAGATTAACAGGCTCAGAGATTGCAAAGGCGAAAGGGACAGATGCAAAGTAGAAATATTAAGTCACAAAAAGGAACAAACACACAAAAGCTTGAAAGGAAGAGTTTGAAACAGTCCATCTCCACCCTCTCCCTCAGGAATTAATTTATAAGGTAAAAATATACCTTCCAGACTCAGCTGAGAGAACACCTCTTTCAGGAAGCTATCCCTCAGGTACTACCCCCACCTGATCGGTTAACTGCCCCTCTTGTTTGCTCCCAGGACACTCCACATACTACTATATAAGAATTGCCTCAATGTATTGAATTTGTCTATTTCTCTCCTACCCACTACACTATAAAATCCTTGACAGCAAAATCATGTTTGTTCATCATTGTATTCCTAGTACCTAGCACTGTATTTCTAGAAAGCACATAGTATTGCTCAATGATTATAGGTTTAATGAGTGAATGAATGAATGCTATCCACTCTCACTCATTCACTAGAGACCTGCACCACACTAATTACACCTATGTACCATAGTGCCACCTATAGTGGTACTCAGTGCTACACACCACACAAGTACAAGTGGCAAGAATATACTCACATAACAGATAAAGGAGGCAGGCTTTTAAAATAACCCTTTGTACCTAACATTCTACCTATCTATATTCTAATTACAAAGGAGGTTATAAGAAGCCCCAGACCAGAAAGGAATGCAAGATGCCTCCAGAGCAGAAATGGCTTATAGCCATAAGAACTCAAAAGGAGAGAAGGAAGAACAATGAGAGATTTTAAAATCTTCTGCCCCTTACCTTACATATCTAATAGGAGCAGGGCAGTAACAGAGGCAGAGTAGGGGTGGCAGGGGTTTCAACAGCCGGCAAGTGCCCAGCAAAGGGGAGACAGGAAGATACTCGGAAATCTAAACCATCTGACAGTTTTGATAAGCTTGCCAACAGGCAGCAGAACCTGATCCCTGGAAGGAAGTTTGGCAGGTGTAATGTCAGGTCCCATTCTAGAAACTAGAGATCCAGACATATTACCAGAATGGAGTGTCTGGAAAAGACTAAGATAGAAATCCAGTTTAACAGACCCACCCTATTATCTAAAGTAAGACCTGAGACCAAATGACAGACACCAACCTGTAACAAGGATGACTTGATGCTGTACTTCAGACTGTGCTAAGCTGCTTCAACAACTACTACACTATCTCTCAAAGTGAAAGAGAACTCTGGCCCTACCAAAAGAATCTGCATTTTTTTAAAAATGTATACTCCCCACCTCACCCCCAAAGTAGTTCCATTCACACAAAATCTGATAGTCCCCTGCTCTAGGCTTCAGGTAATTAACCAGGGTCGCTCCAAGCTAACAGGCAGAGTTAAAAGGCCTTTTTGAGGGATGGTAGTTATATAAAGACCAAGCTAGGTCTGATGCATAACATCAACCAATTTAAAATCCTAGCCTTTTAAGAATTGTAAAGTCTTTGAAGGCCTTCTATTGCAACCTCCCAAGCAATACAGCAATCCCCCACCCCCAGCCCACTCCACCAAGGAGGAAGCAACTTATAACAGGGGTTAAGAAATTGGCTCTGGAGTCAGATCTGCTTGGGTTTGAATCCCATCTCTACCAATTACTAGTTGCTGATCTTAACCAAACTATTTATCCTCTCTAGGCCTCAATTTTTCTATCTGAAATCAAAATAGAAATAATAATAGTTCCCATCTCAAAGAGTCGATATCAGAGGGAAAATGACAGGGTTAAATGTCTAGTAAATGTTAACCATTAATATTATCCTTCTTCTGCTTAACTGCTTCCAAGGAAAAGGATTTTACTACTCCCCAAAGCAGTTCACAACATTTTTTTAATGAACAAGAAAAATAAGGCCAAGTTTGCAGTTTAAAATTTTTCAAAAATTTTACATCTGTTGCCCTAAATAGAACAAAGAACTGGAGCCTCAATTACTTTTCTCCATTGACTCTGATTTGTTTGAACCAAAAAAAGAAAAAATAACACTGCCTTGCGTCTTCTCTATTCTCTGGTTACAGGTATCCTTTAATTTGCAATGAAAGACATAACAAAAACAAAATTTTCTAGTTTCTTGTGCACCAACAACTTTTAGTCCTACCGTAAGTTATCTTTTTTTAATCAAAGCACTGTAAGAGTAAATTCTTCATACTTGTTTTGTATGAAATGCCTTTTAAAAGTGCTCAAAGTGTGCTTTCTTTGGCAAGTACTTTCAGTGTATTTAATTTTATTGTGTTTTGTGACTATAAAAAAAGAACACTGAAATTATTCATTCGTTGACAGAGTACACTGGGACAACTCTATTAAATGAAGCATGGAAACAGCAAGCAAAGATTCTATACCAGGTAGCAGGCACCATTTAAGGACATGGACTGCTAAGAGCTATTTCTGCTTTAAACTTTCAGTTTTGCTAGAACTTTAAATTGTTGTCAAATGACCCAAAAGTATGGCAACCAATATGAAAGTACTTCTTCCAGTTACTTTGTTCAGAAAAGTCTGGAGGGTAGCAGGCACTCAGAGTCAATGAACACCTCTCCAGTACAACCTATTTCAAAAATTTCTCTAAGTTTTAATCCTGGGCTTATTTCCACCAACTACCCAACATATTATCAACACTGTCTCTCCAACGGCTCAGCCACTTGCACTAACAAATAAAATCCAGTTTTTAAATTGACCTAAACAAGGCACTTGACAGGTGAGTCAGATGTAATACATGTATATAGACTGTATCTACAATGCATTCCTAACTATAAATAACCCATTTTTGGAGTAGCCATTTTGGATCATTTGAGCTACTCTCTCATTAGCGTGATGGAGATTTACTGCATTCAATTAAGTGGATCTGACTGTACCACTATGCACCAGTTGCATTAAGATCAAGCAAATATTTTAAACAGACTCCATTCTTTTTTTCTTTTCTTTTTTTTTTTTAGGAGGTGCTGGAAATTGAACCCAGGACCTTGTATGTGGGAAGTAGGTGCTCAGCCACTGAGCTACACCAGCTCCCCCAAACTCAGTTCTAATCAATTTAAATGAAAAAAATGTCCATATCGCCTCCAAGTCTGGGCTTAAATACTTCTGAGGTTTTGCTTTTTTTTTTTCAATGCATTCTGGGATTCCATGAATGTGACTAAAAACTCTGTTATACTCTCTGTAATGGTACATAATGGGGCAGTAATTGTCTAAAAGTATTAAGAAGCTTTGAGAGTTCACTTACTTCAAGCCCAATCCTATTACAAAAAAAACTGTGACTATTTTGGTTTAAAGAAAGGGTGGGTCTTGACAATGGGGGTGATTACACAAATCTATACATCTGTTAAAAACTCCATAGGCTTATACAACAAGGATGGGGGGAGGCAATTTTACTGAGTAATAAGTTAAAAAAATTTTAAATGTTAAAATGGAATGATAAAAAGATAAAACAGGGAGCTGTATATAAGGAAGACTTACAAGTCCCAAGTTTATTTTGAGCAACAGTGAACCACTGATATCAAAAGAATTTGCAACATATACTGAAATTGGTTTTAGCAGGATTTGATGTCAAATAAAAGTATCCAACTTACAGGAATACATAAAAATTGATGAAATTCAAAGAACCATTGGAGCAGTCAATCCACATGAAAGACAGATTCTAGAAAAACATGCAAATGGCTTGCTAAGCAGAATAATTTTAAAAATATACTCCTGCTTACATAACACATATTGTATTATAATTTCCTTAACACTTGCTGAGTACCAGTTATGTTCTAAGCTTAGTACTTTAGAGTGTCAGGACTATGTTTTTATTCATTTTTTGATCTCTCCTCCCCAGCTTGTCCACAGCAGGCCCCAATTAATGTTTGTTGAATTTAACCTGATTACTTGTTGGGCTCTATATCTTTTACTTCCATGACAAAGGTCGAATAACTTCATTCTGCTCTGGCTCATATCAGAGCTGACATTCTGTTAACTGAGTCCCAGGCACCCATGCAACAGAGTAAAGATGGGTGGTGATGTGGTAACCCAAGGCATAAGTGATAAGAATTATAAGAATGGCATTAGGAAGGGAGAAAAGGGATAAGACTATTAACAAAGCAGAATCAGTGGGACTTTTCTGGTTCAAATAGAACCAGAGAAGACTTTAACTTGTATTTCCAAATATTAGGTGACAATTTTGTTTTTAGTTTAGTTTTCTAGCAACATTTACTAACATTAGATATTTAGAACTGTCCCCTTCCCTCAAATGAACATTATTCACTAAACTGTGAGCTCTTCGGGACAGGAATCATGCCATAGTCTGTAACCCAAGCACTTGGATCAATGTACACAGTGTTGATAAATGTTTGTTAAATGATTTTACACTATTCATGTCCCCTTATCTTTTCTTTCTCCATTGCTTCTTTTATCTCTCTCTTCTCTTTTTATGTGCATGTCTATATGCTTGATTCCATTTTTCTTTTCATGTCTATTCCTGACTTACCTTTTCCCATCTTTACCCCATCACCCCTATCCCTTCAATTACTGACCATAATAGAACTGAAATATTCTTTTGTTTCATTTATTGAATTGGAATTGATGGGTTTTTGTAAAGTAGATCATTTTAAATTGTTCTTTAAAATTGTGTTTTTTTTACTACGTGACTTTCTATTTATTATTTTTTTAAGTTGACGCCAAAAAAGAAAAACAGCCACTCACTCTAAAAGGAAAAGAGGCCTAACAGATTGTTGTGCTGGAAGAGTATTTAAATCTGAAGATACTGTGAAAGGGGGAAAAAGCTCAATCACTAGTCAGAAAACAAAGGGAAAAAATGTAAAAAAAATTAAAGTTTCCTAATTTTAATCAGGTATCTAAAAAGGTTATTGGGGGTCAAAAAGTGAAAGTTAAAGAGTAGGACATGTACTTTTATTCCTTTATCTAGAATGTAGTTGAAAATATTACATGAAACATTTTCTTTCAGCACTGAATACATTATCTGTTACCTATTTTTGAAATGTTTAAACTTCCTATTATGTTATATTTCTAATCAGAAGAAAAACGACTCTTTTTCCTTTGAAGTACTTAATTGTGGCCGTTTACAATCACTGAAGAGGAACTTCTCAATCTCTCAGTTGTAAAGCAGAAATTTTCCTTCAACTTCCCCTACACCTTCCCAGATAACACTCACCTCAACTCCCAAGCCATTCAACAAAACAACAAAATGCAAGTATTTGAAGCAGTGAAAAAGAGGATTCCTCTTTCTCTCATATTTAAAGTGCTTCATTCGTCTACAAAATAGTTTCATGGCCCTACACGCATAAAATATTATTTATAATAATAAATAGTAAAATCCACTTAAAAGGAATAATTTGGATGCCCATCCCTCAGTTTTTTATAAAATGTAATTTTTATCAACAGAGGCCAACCTAAAGGTGGCTTTAACAAGAGGGGTCATTTTTAAATGCTATTAGTGTGGATATCTGAAACCTGCTTCTTTGAATTTTTTTGTCAGGGGATCCACACCTCATAATAATGGAAGAAAATGACCATGATAAGCCTGTAACCACATTGCGTGGTGAGGAAAAAAGACTATATATCCTCCTAATTCAGACCAGCTAATGGGTTTCACGGTAAGAGAATCATACTACCTTCAAGAAAAAGAGAGCACACACAGGGTGAGGAGCCGCAGCGCAACCGCGGCCCGGAAGAGACCAGGCAATGGAATTTAGACACAGAAAAACCACACGAAATCATTCTCCTGTCCTCCCGGCCCCAAAAAGCCTGTTTAGGCCCGAAACGCTGGTGAAAGCACCCAGCACTAACACACCACACACAAGCTTCATGTCGTGGTAGAAGTTAGAAAGATCAAGGTTCGGTGAAAATAACAGTACTGTGTGCGCGCACACACTGTGCACACTTTGTCCGGGCAGGGAGCATCAAGAAAGATGCGTAAACCAACTCCGTAAAAGCACACAGCGCGCACCCACACCCCTCTCTCCGCTCCTGATCCCAAGCCCCGGAGGGCGCGCCGACGTCCACGCTGCTGTGGGGGACCGGCGTTCGCCACTCCAAGCGGGCTGCAGAGGACTCAGATCTGGCCACGGAGCAGAAGCACAGGCGTCTCATTCCGGGCGGGAGGAGCTGCAAAGACCAACCCCCAACCCCTCCACCTGCCGGAGCGCAAACTCAGGCCGGGAGCGCGGGAACTGGCACGGACGCGCACCCTCCTCACCTGGCAGAAGCACCTCTGCGCAGCTGTCTCTGAGGGCTGCTGCCCGCCGTGGCCCAAGCCCACCAGCCACGCGGCGCACAAGAGGCTGATCAGGAAGCTCCAACGGCGGCCCATAGCCACGCTGACCGCTCGTTGCCCCACGCCTCGGAGCCTCCAGCAATCGAGCGCAGGCCGTGCACCCTCAGATGAAGCCCGCGCGGGCCGGCCCGCGGCGGCGCCACCCCTCCCGGCCACCTCCCAGGCCCGCCCTCGACTCTCCCGCCTCTTAGCGGCCGCCACCTCCTGGCTGAGCCTGCGGACGTGCCGCGGCGCCCGCGCCCGCTGCCCCCGGCCTCGGGTCGGCTTCCTTCCCGGCGCGTGAGGTTGACGCACAAACCCGCTCCGCGGCTTGCCCCGCTCGGCCCCGCCCGGCCCGCCGCGCCCGCTTCCCGACCCCCGGCGTCCCCGCCTGGAGATCGACCGTGCGCACTTGCACCCAGTCCCCGGCTCGGGGTCGGGGTCTTTCTGGCTCCCAGAGCAAGAGTAAAAGCCAAAGGGGCCTAAGTTTTCGGCAGGGCCCCGCCCCACCCCGGCTCAAGCCGGGCAAGTTCTTCCGTATCTCAATGCAAGGAAATCAAACCATATGAATTACGTGTCTATCGTGTCCCTGGCAAAATCTTAAAGCTGAAAGGGACTTTCTAGACCAGTGCTGTCCATTAAAAATATGTAATTTAGATTTTCTAGTAGCCACATCAAAAAGAAGAAAAGTAGGTGAGATTAATTTTTAAATATATTTTTGACTAAATATATGTGCAAAATTCTATTTCAAAATGTAATCAATGTTAAAATTATTCACAAAATATTTTAGTTTCTTTTTGTCTTTAAAATCTGGTGCATATTTTATACGGACTATATGCATTTAACAGCCACAGGTGGCTAGTGGCTAGTGTACTAGCGCAGGTCAAGACCACCCTCTCATTTTAGAGAAAGAAAAAGGCCCAGAGAAGTGAGGTGATGTGAGCAAGGACTAGAACCTGGCTAGGGTTAGAGCCAGGTTCTCTGATTCCCAACCCTGGTCTTTTTAACATTCAGCCATGGGCCACATCTTTTTTTTTTTTTTTTTTTAAGAGAATTTCAAGATGTTTCCAATTTCTTGAAAATTAGAAGTACAAATATTCCATATCTTATTTTTGGGTGGGTAGTTTTTTTGCATTGTAATTTGCTAATCTTTTTATTAGACAAGTTGTAGATTTACAGAAAAATCATGCAGAAAGTACAGTGTTCCCATATTATAGTCATTATGTTGTGCTATCATAACCACCATCCATTACCAAAACTTTTCTATCACCCCAAACAGAAATTGTGTACCAATTAAACATTAACACTCCATTGTCTACCCTGGTAGATAGATTTTTTTTAAAGCCACCATTTAATGAATTAGTTTGGATATGCTAACCCAAAATAGGTATTACTCCTGTATTCTGGCTGACAAAATAGGCACAAAATGTTTACAGGCATTATTCAAAATCACATGGCTATGGTAGGGGTGAGATTCAAACTTGGATATATCTTACTGCACCTATGTTCTGTCTACTACTACCAAGAAGCCTGGCATGTGGTAAAAAGTCATCAGATCACCAAGAAGCTCTGATTCTACTATCTACAAAATGCCACATATGTACATATTAATACAATTTCCCTCTTTACCAGGAAAGCTTTACTACATTATAGCTGTATACAAATTCTACTTATCCTTTTAGAGCCAGGCCCAGGACATATGCTCCCCCCTCTAAAATGGTCTTCCTTGTTTCCTCTTCTGCAAGTTCTAGCTCTAAATGAATTTCAATTCAATAATTAATTGTGTTAAACTGGAGATATAGCATGTGTAGGGACACCACATAGAATTTAGTATGTAATCTTTTATGGCATTTTCTGCTTCCTATTATAGCTATTTGCGAATATGCCTTACATCTACCAGTAAATTGTAAAATTTAGATTTCTGTGGAAAGTATCTAAACATTTTCTGGAATTGAAGAGACTGGACTGAAATAATTTAAGAGATTATGTTTGAAACATACCCTTTTCTCCCAGAAATTCTAACAAAGTGCCTGTCTTTGCACATATTTGTTGAATGAATGAATAGCTTTCATATGGTCACAATACTAATATGTGAAGATTAGGTCATCAAAAATGAGAGGCACTATAAGAAAAAGGGAGACTGACTAAGATTTCAGCAGGAAGCAATCTGAAATGTGAAACATTTCAAGTTTCCACCCTGTTGCAATAGCAAGTAACCTAGGGCAGCTTGAAGTTTCAGGTTCCGGAGATGAAAATTCTATTCCATAAGACTTGAACTCCTTCCCAGAACAAATTTCTAAGCAAAAATATAGTTAGAAGCAATCTCCATATGAGACAATTTCTTTACTTTATTGTCTTGATAATTATAATTTTTCCTTTCAGATTTGTCAGAGACTCTAGAATCCGTAAAATACAGTTTTGTATGTGTGGTTTGAATATCACTAAAGTTTCCCTGAAAATACTTCAAGTCAGTCCTTGGTGTGAATTTACCTCTTCAACTCTGCCTGCTCTGACAATCATCTCACCTGTGTTAGGTCCCACAAAATAACTCATTAGTCATCCAATAACTATTTAAGGAGCACCCACAGGGTACAAAGTTCAACCTTTTAATTCTGAAAGCCCAGCCTCTCATCTATTACAACTTTGCTAAACAACATTAAATTTTTTAGAGATGAACAAGGACACAGCCTTGTTATTCTAATACTAGTGACTATAACAATAACATGATTTAGTTTTAATGCACACAGCATGTCTTGATGGAATTCTGATTACTGTGCAATAACAGCTATTATTATTTTTTAATGACCAAAGCAGGAAATGGCTTGAGCCCAGTTTCTCAAAATGAGATGTGGGGATTTCTTTGGAAAGTACTTAAACATTTTCTAGGATTGAAGAGACTGGACTGAAATAATTTAAAGGGAAAAAAAAAAGGTAAATGCAAAGGAATATTATGACACACAAGAGGAAGAAAGGCTAACTGAAAACCTGAAGGTTTGGTGCCAATATTTTTATTAGATCCATTTATCTAATTAATATTTACTGAATATTAATAGGCACACGGTATGTTGCTAGACCTTTCTTGCAAGGTGCTTAGAATCATCTGAGTTGGGGAGGCATACCATCTAAGGGCTACCCTCTCCTTTTCCTCCTGAAAGAACAAACTATATAACAATTTCTGCCTTCACTTCTGAAATTCTCATTACTCCTTAACTTCCTGTTCATGCCTTAATCCACGAAGCAGGCTTCCAAATCCACCCTCCTGAAAGTCCTCTTTATGTGACCTTCTTAGTTCTAAATCCAATTACCATTTTTTATGAAATTACTGAACCTCTCTGCTGCATTTTTTTTTGTATGCTGCAAACATTTTAACGATTATTGTTGAGCATACATTTGGGAAATTTTTTACTTCTGCAACAAGGTAAATAAATGTTTATAATATACAAAGAAAATACAACCAAAAGTAAAAGTTGCTTTAAGTGTGTCTTGCACCTAGATCAGTGTTTTGTTTTTCCTTTTCTTAATACATCTTTATTTTTGAGCTGCACAAACACACTTTAGAATTTTATCTTTATAGCACAGCATTTAGGAAATAAAATACACTCCCACCTCAAAGAAATAAAAAGGTTGTACATGATTATATACCAAACAGAATGCTAGAGTACTCTGATAGTGCAGGCATCATTAAAAAGGAAAAGAAAAAGCTGGAGATGCTCATTAGTCTCTGTGTTTTAAGGAAGCAGGATTTTTAACCAAGTAGCTTAGAAGCCTTTGCTGCATTTGACAATGCTGATTCCTCCCTCCTTCAATTCAATTTCCTATGCAATAAACACCCCAAATTCTCCTTATATATCCCTGATATTATTTAACTTTTTCATGGGTTTTCCCTAGTCTACCTTTAAAATGTAACCGTTCCCCAGGATTCCATCCTTTGTTCAGTGCTCTTCAATATCGACACTTTCCTTGGATAAACTCATCCAGTCTCATGATTTTTAAATACTTCCTCTGTTCTGATAATTTCAAATCTATATTTCCAATTTAGACTTTTCCCTCAATTTCTCCCTCTCTATCACCTTTCCATGACCTACTGATACCCAGGTCCTGCCAGTTCTGTCTTCTTAGTTTATCTTGAAATTACTCCCTCCTCTCCATCTTTACTACCAAGAACTTACTGTCTCTCACTTATTGCTACCTTCCCTTGACTGATCACCTGGCCTCCAGGCTTGTGCTCCTCAAAAAAAATCTGTCACACTAGGCTAGATTCTCAAAATGTAAATCTGCAACATGTATGAAACATGAAAACATTATGCTAAGTGAAATAAACTGGGCACTGGGCAATAAAAGAGACAATTATTGTATGATTCTACTTATATGAAATAGCAAGAATAAGCAAATTATAGAGACAAAAAGTAGACTAGAGGTTACCAGGGACTGGGAGGAGGGGAAATGGGGCAGTCTTATTTAATAGGTAAAAAGTTTCTGTTTCAGATGATAAGTTTTAGAAATGGATGATGGTAGCTCAACATTGTAAAAGTATTAATACCACTGAATTGTACACTAAAAATAGCTAAAGTGGCAAAATTTGTTTTTATATATATATAAAACCACAATTTTTTAAAATGTAAATCTGACCATGTCACACCTCTGTTTAAAATCTTCTATGTTCCTCATTGACTGAAAGATCAAGCTCAAACTTAGCATGATATTCACAGTCCCCATGATCTGGTCTCCTACCTACTTCTCAAGCTTCATCTCTAACACCTCTCTGCTTCGTAGTCAATGAACTGCTAATAATTCCCCTTATATGCCATTTTGTTTCCAACCTCCATGCCTGTTTCTCACCTTGTTTCTGCTCCTGAAATGTTTTCTATCCTGCTAACTACTTTATGATTCAGCTCAGGCCTTGGTACCTCCATGAAGTCTTTCCTAATCTCTCTTCTGTGTTTGGATTAGGTTCCTTCTCTTTGGTATTGTTTTAGTTTGCTAGGCTGCCGAAATGCAATATACTAGAAATGGGTTGGCTTTTCCAATGGGTATTTATTAACTTAAAAGCTTACAATTCTGAGGCCATGAAAATGTCCAAATCAATGCATCATCAGGCAATGCTTTCTCCCTGAAAACAAGCTGCTGGCAATCCTGGATTCCTCTGCCACATGGCAAGGCACATGGCCGCATCTGCTGGTCTCTCCCTTCTCTTCCTGGTTTCCTTGCTTTCAGCTTCTGGCTTCAGTGGCTTTCTCTCAGTTCCTATGGCTTTCTCTCTGTCTGTCACTCCATATTACTGGAGTCCATTATAATTGCACTTATAATGGACTCCAGTAACAGGATTAAGACCCCCCCCAGGGAGTGGAGGTGGCTTAGACAATTGGGTGTCTCCATCCTGCATGGGAGGTCCTGGGCTCGGTTCCCGGTGCCTCCCAAAAAGAGAAGACCAGCATACAACGAACAGACACAACGAATGCAAACAATGAAGGGTTGGGGAGAAATAAATAAATCTTTAAAAAAATAAAATTAAAATACCCACTCTGGGCCATGCCCCAACTGAAGTAACCTAATCAAAAGGTCCCATTGACAATAGGTTCACACTAACAGGAATGGAATGGGTCTAAGGACATGATTTTTCCAGGGTCCATAAAAGACTCAAACTACCACAGATATAAGATCTTAAAAGTGTGCTTATCCACTGAATCATATATAACTGGTTATGTATAGAATTTTCCCATTCAACAGATAGGTACAGAATTTATCTGGGTCTTCTCAGCATTCCCAACATCAAGTATGGTGTATGTGTTTCATAAAATGACTTCTAAATGAATTAATGAATGTACAAATAAATTAGCTAATTAACAACCTGAAAAGATAAAACCAGCATGAGATATCACAGGAAAATGTGTGATTAAGATCCAAACAAATGTTATAAGTTCAGAGGCAAAGCAATCACTTTGGATTGAAATAATTTTGGATGAGGACGAGGACACTATAGAAAGAGAAATTGAAATCAACAACAGAAAATCCACAAAAGGTATGGATGTTGGAAAACTGATGAGAAAGTAGGGGTTTAGCTACCAGTCAATTTACTAGAAAAATAAAATAAAGCCTTCAACATTCATTAGAAAACATTTCAACATCAGGATTGTCCCAGTCAAGAAACAAAAGTGGCTATAAACCCGGGGACTCAACTCAGCACAATTCCAGGGAGAGTGAAAAGAGAGTTCTGAACTGAATAAAATGTAGGTTCAGTGAGTCCCCCCATACTGAATGTCAAGAATCCCCCAAACCCAGAGCCAACAAACCCCCATAATGCTCAGCTCCAAAACTGCAGACCACGTAATATACCTGCTTTCCACCCACCCTGTTCTTCCTCATCTCCTTTCCCATTCTAAAAGGGGATTGGAGAATTCTTCCATGAATAAACAAAAGCATCAAAGAAAAGACATAGTACCATCATCTTTGGATATACCAAAAAACAGCTGGACCTTCCCACTCACACTCTCAGCATTCCACTGCTTTTTCTCCCCCCACATACCATACGATCTTTATTTTAAAGAAGCTGTAGATTACATAAATGTTACATCAAAAATATAGGGGATTCCCATATGCCCACCCCTGCCCATCCCACACTTTCCCACATTAACAGCATCTTTCATTAATGTGGTACATTTGTTACAACTGATGAACACATAATGAAGCATTGCTACTAACCATGGAATATAGTTTACATAATAGTTTACAATTTTCCCCCCACAATTTTATAGGTTTTGACAAAATGTAAAATGTGTAATGGCACCTGAAGCATGCCTCTAAGTCATATGAATATGTTCAAGTGTTCATGGGACATGATTACAATGTCATGCAGAACAATTCCAATGTCCCAAAAATGCCCCCATGTTATACCTATTCTTCCCTCTCCCTCCCCTCAGAACCTCTGGTGGCCACTGCCTTTATAGCAATGATACAAGTTCTTCCATTGCTAGAATAATAAGTCTATAACAGAATAATAATATGTCTACTTTAGTCCATTGTTCATTTCCCAATTTTGAGGATTTTGGGATGGTGATACCGACTCTGTTTCTAATTGAGAAAGGGCTTAGATCCCATGGGGCAGATGGATGGAACTGTCTTGCTTGCAGTTGCAGACACTTCCTCTTCCTTGGGATGGGCGTTGTCCATCATCATCTCCTTGTTAGTTGTCCTGGGTGAACTCAAGAGTAGGTGTTGCAACTCTGCTCAGATTCACCGCTCAACTGGCACATGAACAGACCAAAGATTTAAGTCTCTGGGACATATATTTAACAAGTATAGTGCTAATTATGGGTTCAAATAAAAGGGGGCAGAAGAGCCATGTGTAGGGAAACTATAAATGAGTCTAACTCTATTACACTGGGAAGCATAAATTCCAAAGTAAGGCCCACTGACAGGGTACCAAGTTCCTGAGCCTGTCTGCCATGCTTATAGTATCTAGATGTCTCTAGAGCCCATAGGAGCCCTGCTTGTTCGAGGCACTGTTTACTGTGGCAGTCAATGAGATCCTGCTGAGACGTGCATAAGTGTAACCTCTGGAAGGAGTCCTGACACACTTTGAAATCTCTTAGACATAAAAACTCATTTGTATTTACTATTTCCCCCTTTTGGTCAAGGTCTTTTTCCAGATGTATTGCTAGTTGGTGCTTGGAGTTTAGGGAGAGGTTTTGGATCACAGAAGGGTCATAACTGTGGCAGGGGAGGATCACTAGTGCAGGGTGTCGGTGATGGGGGATGTGTGGGGAGGGGTGCATCTGGGGCATGCCTCTAAGGTATATGAATATGTTCAAGTGTTCATGGGGCATTGTCTTGGTGGGTAGCGACCCATATAACAACTGAAAGAACATTGAATTCCCATCCTGGGGACTCCTGCTACATTCTCTAATAGAATGCCAAGATTCCCCAAATACGTGGCAGTGCCTAGGGAAGGAAGGCAGACCATTATGCCAGGCCCTTGATATTGATGATTGTA
The DNA here is from genome assembly GCA_029593785.1 of Cabassous unicinctus. NCBI lineage: Eukaryota > Metazoa > Chordata > Mammalia > Cingulata > Chlamyphoridae > Cabassous > Cabassous unicinctus. The sequence continues at coordinate 16,233 of JAQZBX010043928.1, forward strand.
CTTATGAACCTTATTCTTGTGAAATTGAAACTTGCCTAAGAGTTACCTTCTGAAAGCCTCCTTGTTGCTCAAATGTGGCCTCTCTCTCTAAGCCAAACTCAGCATATAAACGCACTATGTTCCCCCTGATATGAGACATGACTCCTTGGGACAAGCCTCCCTGGCATCAAGAGATTATTACCACTGCTTTTTTAATGTACTCATTCTCACCATGATTAGAAAATGAAGGCTCACTAGACTCTTGAGGAAAGTCTCCAACATGAAACAGACTAAAACAAACAGAAAAAAAGCAACTGTGAGGAAACTAAGAGGGAAGAAAGGAAAATAAGCAAAAAGCTATGATTAAAATCCATTAAATATATAAGAACAGAATTCTAAAAAAGGAACAATCAGAGAACAAGAAAGAGCTCTTGGAAACTAAATATATGATAGTCAAAATAACATTAAAGAAATCTCCCAGATAGTGGAATAAAAAGTCAAAGAGGCAGAAAATAGATAAGAAAAGATGGAAAAATTAGAGGATTAATTCAAGGATAATAGAGTCTGACTAATAAGAGTTCCAAAAAGAGAGAGCATGAAAACAGAGGAGAAAAAATAATTTTAAAACTAATTGAAGAAAATATCCAAAATTGAAGGATTACTATTTAGATTGATAGGGCCCACTAAGGGCCCAGTTCAGTGAGTGGAAAATAACCCTACCAGGGATAAAGCTCTCAGAAAAAGTAATCCTGATCACCTACAAAGAACTGAGAATCAGAAACATCTGACTTATCTATAGAAGCACTGGTAGCTAGAAGACAATGGAGCAAGGTCTTCAAAATTCTGAGAATTCTATAGCCAGCCAAACTATAAATCAAGTGTTGAGAACAGAATTAAGATATTTTTAGATATGCAAAGTCTTAAATAATGTACCTCTTTAAATCCTTTTTCAGAAAACTACTGAAAGGATACTATCTAACCAAACAAAGGAGTAATCCAAAACAAGAGAAAGACATGGGAATCAGGAAAGAGAAGATACCACACAAGAGAGGAGTTAAGGGAAGTTATAGGAAGATAGTTGTGCAACAGCCCTAGAGAGCAAACATTCCAGATTAGAGCAAGAAGATGGAGGTCTCCAGGAAGAATGTTTCCAGGTAAAAAATAAAACTGGAGGAATACCTGATGTGATTGACTCTCTAAATAATAGTTTTTGTTCTTTTTTTTTTTTTTTAAAGATTTATTTATTTACTTTTTATCCCACCCCCGTTTTTGCTGTTTTTGTGTCCACTCACTGGGCAATTCTCTATGTCTGTTTCCTGCCCTCTCTTCTCATCCTTCTCCTGTCTTCACCCGGATTCAATCCTGGGAACCTATGATGTGGGAGAGAGGCATTCTACTGCCTGTGCCACCTTAGCTCCTGGTTTTTCAGGACGTCTCATCTTGGCTCTCCCTTGTGTCACTCTCCTGTTACGTCATCATCTTGCTGCGTGGCTTGGCAGGGCCTGGCGGTGCACCTGCTCGCAGGGCCTGACAGCACACCCGTGTGTGGGGCCTGGGGACTCGCCTTCTATATTTTTTTTTATTTTACCAGGAGGTCCCGGGGATCGAACCCAGGTCCCTCCATATGGGAGACGGACACACAACCATTTGAGCCACATCCACCCCTAAATAACAGTTTTTAAAGGAAGTTTACAATTGTCTTAGAAAGTTGGGAAGAATTAGAGATTAAAAAAACAAACAACTGAGCACATAAAAAATGAAACAATTTTTAATTCCAGGAAGCTCAAAAAATGTTTTACATTAAAGTGAATATAATAATATTTATATTTCTTTATTTACATAGCCCCACCATAATATAAATATTGAATAGTGATTTAATCAAAACTTACATATTAGAGGATGGTAGTAGGGAAAGTGGAGGGAGGGGATGGACTAATGTAAGGCTGCTAAGTCTTCATCTTCCTTAATAAAGAAATCACAAGATAATATCCAAAATTGATAAATCAAAAAAAATTTAGCAGCCTAAGCATATTATTTAGAAATATGGAAGCAAATACTAGAGGAAACATGTTTAAAAAAATTGGGGAAAGTGACTCAGGGATAGAGTAAAGTGGCTAGTGTATTCCTTTTTTTTGCAATCTAAACATTGTAATACTTTTTACAAAACTATCTCTTTTTTGCAGCAATGAAGACTGTAATGGTTATAAGTATTTCTTCCTTGTTTAGTTATGCATATGTTTGTGTATATATATAAAGCAAATATCTTTGTTTTCCTTTCTCTGTCTTAACATGTGTTAACTTTACATCATAGTATTTAAGTTGCAGGATATTAACGATGAGTGCCTATTAGCTGAATTCTCTTCTGGGAAAAGGGTTGCTGTGTTTCCTGTTGTATGCAGACATTTGAATTATGTTAGCTCAACTATGACCATGTTATTGTCCTTAGTTAGACATTAAGGATGTTTATGGAGATGTGTATGGCTTCCAAGCTGACAAGGGGTGGACTGTGATGGTTCATTTCATGTGTCAACTTCTCTAGAGTATGCAATCCAATTGTTTGGTCAAACAAGCACTGGACTGAGTGTTACTGATGAATCTAAATGATTAGTCAGTTGATTGCTTCCATGGTTGGTTACATCTGTAATCAACAAAGGAGACAACCTTCAGCAATGCGAGGAGTCTCCTCATCCAATCATTTCAAGGCCTTAAAGACAAAACAGGATTTCAGCAGTCGGAAAGAAGAATTTCTATCTACTCTAAACAGCCAGCTTCTCCTGAAGAATTCATTGTCACCTTCATTGAAGTTCCAAATTGTGGCTCCTCCTGGGGGATTCAAAGTCACCTTCATCGAGTTTCCAACTTGCAGTCTGCCTTGTGGAATTCAGACTTGCCAGTCCCCATGGTCACATAGCCAATTGCTATAATAATAATTTCCTAATATTTACATACATATCTAAATATATATCTTGTTGGTTCTGTCTTTCAGAGAACACTGACTGACAAAAACATATATCTTGTTTATATGACCACCATGCTAATTTTATACCTTGCAGAATTAACAGGAATTCTTTAATATTATCTAATACCCAATTTATAATCAAATGCCCCGGATTTTCTAAAAGTTGTCTTTTTAGAGTTGGTCGTTTAACTGAGAATGAAAACAAGTTCCACAATTTGCATTTAGTTGTTATGTCTCTGAAATCACTTTTTTTTTTTTAAGATTTATTTATTTTTTTACTTTTGTCCATTTTTAACTCCCTCTCCCCCCTCGTTTTTGTTGTTTTTGTGTCCATTCGCTTTCGCTGGGCGATTCTCTGTGACTGTTTCCTGCCCTCTCTTCACATCCTTCTCCTCCTGCCTTCACTGGGATTCAATCCTCCGAACCCCCGAAGTGGGAGAGAGGCGTCCTACTACTGCCTGCGCCACCTTAGTTCCTGGTTTTTCAGTGCATCTGGTCTTGGCTCTCCCTTGTGTCTCCTGTTATGTCATCATCTTGCTGTGTGGCTCGGCGGGGCCTGATGGCGCACCCGCTCACAGGCCTAGCGGCCCGCACGCCTTCTATATTTTTCTTTATTTTACTGGGAGGTCCTGGGGAGCGAACCCAGGTCCCTTCATATGGAAGACAGATTCCCAACCTTTTGAGCCACATCCGCCCCCTCTGAAATCACTTTTAATCTGGAATGGTCCCCCTATTTTTTTTATACCATTGATTTATTTTAGATGTTTTTTTTTAAAACAATGCATCTTGAATTTTGAGGTTTTTCCCTCAGGGTCTGAAAATTTTTGTCTTTGCCTGAAGCATTTAGTTCATTTATATTTAATGTGATTACTAATATATTGGGGTTTAAATTCTACTACCTAATTTTGAGGTTCCTTTTCATCTTGTATATTTCGTATTTTGTTTCCTCCTTCTTCTAAATATTGTTTAATCATTCCATTTTTATGTCAGCTAATGTAAAAGCTATACATTCTATTTCTATTCTTTAGTGGTTAGTCTAAAAATTATAATATTCATATTTTAGTCACTAAAGCCAAAAGCTAATCAATACCTTTATCCTCATATGCGACAACTCAAGAATCTGAGGTCACTTTACCTCCATATACTTGACTCCTAGATTATATGTTATTGCATTGTATATTTTCATTCAATCCTGTTTTTTTTTTTAAGATTAATTTCTCCCCCACCCCTCATTGTTTGCGCTCGCTGTCTGCTCTCTGTGTCTGTTTGTTGTGTGCTCTCTGTGTCTGCTTGTCATCTTTTAAGAGGCACTGGGAACCAAACCCGGGACCTCCTATGTGGGAGGGAGGTGCCCAACTCCTTGAGCCACATCTGCTTCCTGTTTGTTCTGTCTCTCATTCTGTCTCCTCGTTGTGTCAGCTCGCCATGGCAGCCCCCTGTGCCAGCCCTTCGTGTCAGCTCACTGTCTTGCTCAACTTCTTTAGGAGGCACTGGGAACCAAACCTGGGACCTCCTATGTGGGAGGCGGGCACCCAACTGCTTGAGCCACATCTGCTTCTCAAGTGACTTTTTTTCTTTTCTTTTTTTTTAACTTTATTTTGTACATTTAATAATTGAAAATGTAAACAATAATTTAAAAAGAAAAAGAAAATACATTGCAAATATTCTCACTGTCCTGATTTTGTGATAATCAGGGTAGGCTAAACATTCACTATATTAGAAACCATGCATGTGTTCCCAGACCTAGTTTTTCTCCCTAGGTCTGGCTTTTAGAATGCTGGTGATAAACTAAGCCTGATTTATTATATGACCATCCTGTATGGGAAATGACAGTAACTCTAGGTATCTTTGGTCAACCTTAAGAGATATAGCAGGGGGATGGATGTGGCTCAAATGGTTGGGCATCTGTCTCCCATATGGAGGGACCTGGGTTCAATCCCTGGGACCTCCTGGTAAAAATTTTTAAAAAAGAAAAATATAGAAGGCACACAGGCCACGAGGCCCCGCGCGCAGATGCGCCACCTGTCCCCGTGAGCCACGCAGCAAGATGATGATGTAACAGGAAACTGACACAAGGGAGAGCCAAGATGAGACACACCGAAAAACCAGAAACTAAGGTGGCAAAGGCAGTAGTAGGACGCCTCTCTCCCACATTGGAGGTTCCAAGGATTGAATCCCAGTGAAGACAGGAGGAGAAGGATGAGAAAAGAGGACAGGAAACGGACACAGAGAGTTGCCCAGCAAATGGACACAAAAACAGCAAAAACCGGGGGAGGGTGGGGGTGGGGTAAAAATGGATAAAAGTAAATAAATAAATCCTTAACAACAGTTAAAAAAAAAAA
>JAQZBX010043929.1:0-21511 GCA_029593785.1 Cabassous unicinctus
TCTTTTTTTTTTTTTTTAAAGATTTATTTATTTATCTATTTATCCCCCCCTTGCTACTTGTGTTTTGCTGTGTGTCTTCTCTGTGTCTGCTTATCTCCCCCCCGCTGTGAGGTCCTGCTGCATCAGCCCGCCGCGCCGCGCAGGCCGGCCTGCCCTCACAAGGAGGCCCCAGGAAGTGAACCCGGGGCCTCCCATATAGTAAACGGGAGCTCTATTGATTGAGCCACACCCGCCTCCCTGTCCAAGTGCATTCTATGGTCTCATAGCCATAGATTGAACTGATGAGCAGATCAAAGCAGAAAGGAATTTCTAAGTATTTTCTGGGAAATTTCACCCTGGGATACAAATACAGTCTGGTAGTAATCTTCCTTGAAATAGTCACCTACTCTGCTGATATAGGACATGAAAGAGAACCCAAATGTTAGACTTCTGCCGAAATAACAAGAAAACATGGGTAGATCAGGAATCTTTCTGTGTTTTGGTATGTAGAGCAGGCCAAGAGCCCATAAGAATTATCAATTGCTATGTAAGAGCTTAACCAAGGAAAACTTTTTCCAATTTTCAACTCAAGGCCGCATACCAAGCATGTACCTTTAATTTCTTCACGTAGTTAAGTTAGGGTGATGGGTGTGAGTTGGGATGATAGGGGTGAGGTCAAGCTTGAGAAGATACTGTTATACTATTACAACAGAAGATGGATATTTTGACTTATATAAATTTTGGACAGATGTAATCCTTTTGGAGTTAGGCTTGAAATATTGCTGTTACTACTCCCGTGATAGATATAGTGATTATAAAATCAATAAACCTTTCTAAGATATAGTGGGTCAGAGTAGACCCTGTCATCTTTGTTACCTCAGAATGTTGAAGTACCTTAGGAGTGGGGCTCAGACGTGTGTAAGTATTTATGCGAGTATAAAATATTATATAGAACATTAAAATTTCTTATATATATCTACTGCATTATGCATAGTAATGGAATTAAGCATACACAAATTTGATTTACAAATAAAACAGATTTTGCCTCAGTAAAATGTAATGAATAAAAAGAATATATTTTGACTTTTATCTCTAAGTCTGAACTTCCTAATTTCTCCCAAATCTCTGATACTATTAGAGTAACTAATGCACTCAGTCCTCCCTTTTTGAAAGGAGCTCTGAGTGCTCCCTCCAGGGACAAGCAGAAGATGGGTGCTTTCTTTCCCATTTGCCTGCTTTTAAAAGGTTCTTCTTTTATCATAAGAGATTTGATTAACCAACTTCTATGGAGTGTCTGAGAAAATACCTTTTTTCTAGTTGGAAGGCCAGTTTTGGGGATGCATAGAAATCACTATATTTCTCTTGGGTCTCTGACCCTCTACTGCTTTCAGTGCTGAGCTGAGCTGCCCTGAGAAATTACCAAGAGACAAAAATTCAATTTTTCAATTTTCTAATGTGAAAATTCAAACATGGGAGAGAGAGAAATAAAATATTTTTAAAACTAAAATACTTGGCATATAAATGTCTGTCTAAACTAATCATTATGGTCAGGAAGAAAGTGTTCTTACATTGTTAGGTCATTAGATAAAATTCTAATAAGGCAATAAAATTAGTAGCTTCCACACATGTTTTAGGAAAAGGAGTTGCACTGCAGTAAATTCGCTCTTGTTTGATGAAACCTCTGCCAAAAAAGAACTTGAGTTCAGCTAGGGTTTCTTGCTGAAATCATCTTCTGGATCAACAGATTCAACCTGAATTCCCAAGTATTCTCCTTGGTGTATTACTTCTGTTGATACATCCATCACGCTAACTTTCACAATGAAAAGTCAAGTTTTGCTAAAGACAGATGTCTGGTATTAGTAGCAGGAAATTACTTAGTGGATTTGTTTTTAGGTTTATCGTATCAGCTGTCTTCTGAATACAGTGGATCAGTTTTCATTCCAAGTTCAACAAGTATGTCTACAGCAGAATAGAGAATACACTGGTGGTACCAAGACCTTGTTAATGTTTTTCTTCTAGTCAGTATATATGCTGTCTCTTAACCTTGCATTGTCTGCTCTATTCCTTTTAGGATCATTTAATAACAGATCTGCTCACCCTGTCCCTTTTGGCCTAGTGTAGGGCAGGATGAAGTAATAAAAACAGAGTATCAAACAAAAAAGATTAATTCAGAAGTTGATCTCTATGCCTAAAATCCATAGAGTATATTTGTCTCTGTGGTTTCAGATAGAGTGAGAAGACAATAAAATATTAATTATTAGTAAAGAAATTGAAGCCCAGGGTTTTTACCCTGTATACACTATTGCTAGAGAAGATTGCCCTCTGCTGTTAAATATTTGTGAAATTCTGGTAGAAGTGATTGACATCTTTTTTGAAAATCCTGCCTTTATTATTCAGAGATCCTCTCTATAATAAATGACATTTTTCAGAATAGGAGTATATTATTTAAAACTACGAAAATGTCAGATAATGAGTAATTTCCCTTCTTACCCTTACATGTATCATGAGCTGTCTCCTCTACAGCAAGAAGTTTCATTGTACTTTGACTTATTTAAACTTCTAACCATGTTGGTAATGATCACTAAAGGAACCATTAATTCAAAACCTGACTGATATATTGAACCAGCCTCAAGTATTTTCAGTGAAGCTTTAGCTTTGGCCTTTGTTACTAGAATCCTATCAAGATATATGAAGAAGGGAAAAGACCTTAAATATAATATGAATAGTGTTCAATTTGTGATGTTTTCTATTTATAATGCCATAAAAATTACATAATTGCTTGACTTTGAGGAAGATTATTGCCAAAAATTTATAGGAAAAGGTGTTATTTACTTGCTAAGAATTAAGGAAATGATAGACATGGGGGGGACAAATCTTCCTGCCACCATGCTGTGATGAATTTGTGGTCAATTGAATTTGCTTGGTAATGTGGCAGTAGTGAAAATGAAAATGGAATGGCAGTTCCAATAGCAATTAACCAGAATGATTATAAATGTCTAAATGATGGCACATTAGAAGTGACATTTTGACAACTTGACATGAAGTCACAAAGACTTTGTCCTGTGTTGACTCCAAGCTTTAGTAGAAACTGCCAGAATAGATAAAAGGATGGCAGATCTACTCACTTAACAATTTTCAGGTCCGTTACAAAAAAGCCAGGTCATATCAGGTGTGTCCCACATCCAATGTGAAGACAACCATAATAATGTTCTTTGTACTACATAGAGTTGAATCTCTAATGCATCATCTCTTAAAACCTAGGAGAAATTCATAAGGTTCCTTTCCCAACTCTGTATTTGTACGTGCTTTCTGTTTCCATTTTTTTCTCCTATAAAAATGGGACATTTCAAAAGATGCCCAGGAAATTAACTTGTCTTCTGAAAGCATGTGTGTGTTCCGCTCTCCATGAAAATAATGAGAAATAAATTAATGTCAATGCATTTCCTGTTTGTATTTTAACCTCATAGACATCTGATGAATTAGGTATAATAATTAACATGCTATTGTTCAGAAAATAGGCTATGAACATCGCGTTATTTTAAGGTCATAGCAAAAAAGTGGTAGAGCCAAGAATGAAACTTTTGTTTTCTGTTGCATAGTGCTCTTATTTCTGAGAAGCTTTCTATAAATATAAATGTAAAATTTGCTTTAATGAAGTAGATACATGGTTGACCCAAACTTTATTTTAAAATTTAACTCCCAATGGCAGGAAATTAAGCATTTATTGAGAATTTTTTTTTTCAGCAAGGGTCTTTGCTGTGTTTTATTTCTTCAATGTAAATAAATTTGAGTTATATTGTGCTCTTAGAAGAAAGTCAATATTTATTATAATTTATTAAATACAAATTTGTCATTATCAGAAGACAAAACTAAAATATGTAATAAAATCTATGCCCAGCAATAGCTTACAAATGCAGTGTGGCAACAGAAAATAATAGGGAAAATGGATATGAGTAATATAGAGAAAAATATATGAATAAATGTTGAAAGAAATATGTGTATTGGATGGCCTTAATTTTTTTGTGTATTGTTCCAAAAAGAAACTTTTGAAAAATGATGCATTTTCTTACAAATTTTTCAGTTGATACCTAAAATCTTTAAAGAGTATTAATAGTTTAGAACTATTTTGTTTGTGTACATAAAAAATTTTAACTTTTTTATGTTATGACAAGTTTCTCAGTTTAAAATTTTGGACTATGTTATTACAATTGTTTTAAAATACAACTGATCCAAAACATAACTAACACACATGTCAATTTAACATAAAAGTAATGTTGGAAATGCTTTTTTTGTTAAGAATGATTGTTAAATTATTTTTTTGTTAGAGAAGTTGTGGATTTACAGAACAATCATGCATAAAATATAGTATTCCCATATACAACACCAAATAGAAATTCTATACATTTTAAGACTTAACTTCCTATTAACTACCCCCACCCTGTCCCCTGGTAACCTCTTTTCTATCTCTAACTCTGAATTTGCTTATTCTAATTATTCATATCAGTGAGATCATACAATATTCGTCCTTTTGGTTCTGTTCATGTCGTCACATGAACCTCATTCTTTTAGCAGGTGAATGTGTGAAATGTGATATCACATTGTTTTTATTCATTCATCAGTTGATGGACACTTGGCTTGCTTCCACCCTTTGGCCATTGTGAATAATGCCGCTATAAACATCAGTGTGCAAATATCAGTTCAAGTCCCTGTTTTCTATTCTTTAGGGTATATATCTAGAAGTGGGTTGGCAGGTCATGTACATAACTTTCTGAGGAACTGCCAAACTGTCCTCCAAAGTGTCTATACCATTTTACATTCCCACCAGCAATGAATGAGTGTTCCTATTTCTCCACATCTTCTCTAACATGTGTAATTTTGCACTTTTAAAAAATAGCTATTCTAGTGGGTATGAAAGAGGATCTAATTGTGGTTTTGATTTGAGTTTTATTAAGACCTAATGATGTTTCTTTTCATGTGCTTTTTGGCTCTTTGTATATCTATGGAGAAATGTTCATTTAGGTCTTTTGTCCATTTTTACATTGGGTTGGTGGTGTTGTTGAGTTGAAGGATTTTTAAAATATATTCTGGATAGTAAACCTTTATAGGATATGTGCATTCAAAATATTTTCTCCCACTGGTTAGGTTGTCATTTTACTTCCTTTGAGACACAGAAGTAATTTTTAAAAAAAATTTTTATGAGGTCCTCTTTATTTTTTCTTTTGTTGATTGTGCTTGGGGATACACTCTAATAAATCATTACCTAACACAAGTTCCTGAAGATGTTTTCTTCTAGGACTTTTATAGTTCTGGATCTTATATTCAGGTCTTTGATCCATTTTAAGTTGACTTTTATATGTGGTGTGAGGTAGGGATCCACTTTCATTCCTTTGCAAATGTTGTTCTAGTTTTCCCACAGCATTTGTTGAAGTGATTATTCTTTCCCAATTGGATGGTCTTTGTCCCCTTGTCAAAAATCAGTTGGCGATAAATGTTAAGAATTTTTTCTGAGCTCTCAATTTGATCCCAGGTGTCCAATGTCCATCCTTGTGCCATGTATTAGTCAGCCAAAGGGGTGCTAATGTGAAATACCAAAAATGGGTTGGTCTTTATAAAGGTTATTTATTTGGGGTAGAAGTCCATAGATACCAGGCCATAAAGCGTTAAGTTTCTTCTCTCACCACAGTCCATTGCCACGTGTTAGAGCAAGACAGCTGCCGGTGTTTGCCAGGGTCCAGCCTCTCTTCCCGGGGCTGTGTTTCTCTCCGGGTTTAGCTCCTGTTTCCTCCACAAGATCATCTGTAGACGATCAGGCAAACGGCTTGCTTCTCTTCTCCTGGGGCCTTCTTTCCAACATCAAAACTGCTTCTCAAAAACTGCTTCAACTCTGTTCTTTGCCTTGCCTTTTATATTCGATTCCCCACCCACCAAAGGGTGGGGCTCTGATGTGATGTGGCCCAGTCAACGCCCTAATCATAACTTAATCATGCCCAGATTAACAGATCAGTTTACAAGCATGATCCAATTATATTTTTGGAATTCATAATTACATCAAACTGCCCAACTGTAACATGCCAGGACCATGTTGTTTTGATTATGGCGCTTTTGCAATAAGTTATAAGATTCAGAAGTGTGAATCCTCCAACTTATTCCTAGATATTTGATTCTTTTACTTGCTATTGGAACTGGAATTTTTTCTTGATTTCTTCCAATTGTTCATTACTAGTGTATAGAAACACTTTTGATTTTGGGGTGCTGGTCTTGTACCCTGCTACTTTCCTGAATTCATTTATTTAATCTAGCAGCTTTGTTATAGATTTTTAAAGATTTTTCTGTATAAGAGATAATGCCATTGCCAACTAGGGAAAGTTTACTTCTTCCTTTTCAGTTTGGATGCCTTTTATATCTTTTTCTCTTGCTAGAACTTCCATCACAATGTTGAATTACAGTGGTGACAGTGGGCATCTATGTCTTCTTCCTATGTCATAGAGGGAAAGCTTTCAGTCTTTCACCATCATGTATGATGTTAGCTGTGAGTTTTTCATATATGCCCTTTATCTTGTTGAGGTTTCCTTCTATTCCTAGTTTTCTAGGTGTCTTTTATCAAGGTGTGCTGGATTTTATCAAATGATTTTGTTATGTTGAACCAACCTTGCATACCTTGGATAAATCTCACTTGATCATGGTATATAATACTTTTAATATATTGTTGAGTTCAGTTTGTTATTATTTTGCTGAGGATTTTGCATCTATATTCATATGAGATATTGGTCTGTCATTTTCTTTTCTTGTGGTATATTTACATGGCTTTGGAATGAGGGTGCTGTTGACCTCAAAGAATGAATAAGGAAGTGTTCCTTCTTCTTCAATTTTTTGAAGAGTTTTTGAAGAATTCGTGTTATTTCTACTTGGAATGTTTGGTAAAAGTCCCCTGTGAAGCCATCTGGTACAAGGCTTTTATTTGTTGGGAGGTTTTTGCTTACTAATTTAATTTCTTAACTGTTTATTGATGTGCTAGATCTTCTACATCATTTCGAGTCACTGTAAGTAGTTTGTTTCTAAAAATTTTCCCATTTCATATGGATTGTCTAATTTATTGGTATACAGTTGTTCATAATATCCTCTTATAATCACTTTTATTACAGTGGGATTGGTAGTAATGTCTCCAGGTTCATTTAAGATTTTAGTCATTCATGTCCTTTCTCTTTTCTTCATCAGTCTAGCCAAAGGTTTTTCCATTTTATCGATCTTTTCAAAGAACCAACTTTTGGCTTTGTTGACTGTCTGCTTATTTTTATTCTCTTTTTCATTTATTTCCACTCTCATCTTTATCTCCTTCCTTCTCCTTGCTTTGGGTTTTGTTAGCTCTTTTTCTAGTTTTCCGGTTTTGAGTTTAGGTCAATTATTTGAAAGCTTTCTTCTGTTTTAATGTAAGTATTTAGAGCTATAAATTTTCTTTCCAGCATTGCCTTTGCTATATCCCATAAATTTGGTTATGTCTTCTTCATTTTAATTCAGCTCAGGATATTTCATAATTTTCTCATGATTTCCTCTTTAACCCATTGGTTATTTAAAAGTATAGTTTTTAATTTCCTCATATTTGTGGATTTTCCATTTCTCTGTTATTGATCTATTGTGGATGGAGGAGATACATTGTATGATTTCAATGTTTTTAAATTTATTTAGACTTGTTTCCTGACCTAAGATACTGGAAAATGATCCATGTGCACCAAAAAGAATGTATATTCTGTTATTGTTGGTTAAAGTATTCTATACATGTCTATTAGGTCTAATTGGTTTAGAGTATTGTACAAGTCTTGTATTTCTGACTAGATGTTCTATCTTTTATTGAAAATGGTTTATTAAAGTATTCTACCATTAATGTAGGGCTGTAAATTTCTCCATTCAAATATGTCATTATTTGCTTCATATATGTTGGGGCTCTGCTGTTAGGTGCATATATATTTTTAATTATTAATTCTTGTGAATTGACCCCTTTACCAGTATATAATGAATATATTTGCTTCTTGTAACTGTTTTGGCTTGAACTCTATTTTTATCTTTTTCTTTTGGCAATTCATAAAATAATTTCAAACTGCCACAGGACCATGTCAAGAAAGTGCAGCTTTGGGAAGCCATGGAAGAAGCTCCTGGCACTACTTCCTGGCCTGTCCTTTATCTCCTCCAGAGGACAGTTGGGAGCTGTCTGGTGCTCCTTTTTGTGGGTCCCTGGCTTCCTTATGGCTGGAAAAGTCTGACTTGGGAAACTCCTCTCCAGTGTGCCCCCACTCCCAGAATTTGCCCTTCATGCAAAAGTAGCTTAAGATAACAAAAGCAGTGTAAGAAAAAATTGAGGTGATTTATTGCTAGATTAAGAAGAGTTCAGAATCAGTTTAGTTCCCTTTTTAAAGAAATGCCCCTTTTAAGACTGAGTTTAAACTGTTTCCTCTAGTAAAACACTTCTCAAAGTGTGAATTTTGGGGCATCTGCTTTAGAATCACCTGGGATTACTATTTAAAACTCAATCTTAATCCCCATTCCAATTGTCTCAACCAGAATTTCTAAAGATTGTCTCTAGGTATCTGGTATCTACAATTAAATCAATTACCAGTGTTTTAAAAGAAATCTGGTTATCAAAAGAATAGATGATAAGAAAAACAGGTAGTCATGCATAGTAATTAGGCCTGGGCTTGAATTGTATAAGTAACACTGAAAGGGGAAGAATGGAAAGGTAAACCACTTTATTGGATGCATCAAATTGACTGGGGGTGGCAGGGGGACTGTGGCGAAGTTGTTGTTCAATCACGTAGTAAATGTATATAATGATAATGAAAAAACTTTTCACAACATGAAATAGGATTTTACAGCTTTGTTGAACAATTTATGAATCAGGCAGCATCCTATCCAGGAAATAGAGGGGAGCTCTATGGAGAGGTAGAAAGGGCAGGGTTTATATAGACAGGCTTTCACAACCAAAACAGGAGCTAGCAGTATAAATGAGTCTATTGGCTGCATCCAGAATAGTTATCTTTATTTGGCTAATGCCAAACCAGAAAGGCTGAGACACACAAGCTAAACTGAAGTTGGCAGACTATGATTGGCTGGCCATAGGTTTTGAGTACTGGGGACAGAAGAGCACTATGAGAAACAGGAACTAAATAAAATTTTGGTTTGCTGATGTGGGCTTTAGCATAAACGACTACATCTTGGGCCCAACATGTGTTATTATTATTATTATTAGATTTATTTATTTCATTTACTTTAGTTTTCTTTTTATTTATCCCCACCTTCCCCAATGGTTCTCTTGTCTGTTTGTTCATTGTTTGCTTGCCTCTCGAGGAGGCACGGGAACCAAACCCGGGACCTCCCACATGAGAGGCGGATGCCCAACAGACTGAGCCACATCGGCTCCCTGCAGCATGCTTCTTTAGCTTGCTTGTGACCTCTGCTTGTTGTGGTGGGGGCAGAGTGTAGCTCATTACTGTAGGGGTGGAGTCTAGCTCATTGTGGTGGAGGCAACTTTCTAGCTTGTTGCGGCGGGAGGCGGCATCTGCTCGTCTTCTTTAGGAAGCACCAGGATCCAAACCCTGCACCTCCCATATGGTAGGTGGGCACTCAAGTGGTTGCGCTACATCTGCTTCCCTTTTACTTTTTTTTTTTTGTCCACATACATTATTTAACAATATCAATTGTGAAGGGAGGGCAATTCTTAGTGCATGCTGATAAGCTGCCTTGTTTATATGGTTATCATTTTTATGCATAATCTAATTTCTGTAATTTTTTTATTTGAACCTTATCTTCCAATAAATTAGTCATTTAACTATTCATATTTAATTCTTCCTTGTTTTTCATATGCCATTTATGTTTCTCATAACATGTAAAATAAATTAACAAATTTACATTTATTAATGCATATGTTACTTAAAAAAATCAGAATATTGGGTTTAAGATTCTTTTTAATTCTGTTATATGGAAGAACTGTATTTTTCTAATATTCTGTAAGAGTAAAAATAAAATGAAAAACTATAATGCAACTTGCTTTCCCTGGTAGAGCTGAGAATGCATCATTCATCCTTCCTTCTAAATCTGCTACCATTTGATTTGGCCTTTCACTGACCTTAATTTCTCTGGGAACAGGTTCTTGTGGAAATGCTTCCTGTCAGGTTTGCTCAAGGAAGGAGACAAGAGAGGGAAAAAAATTATAAGACTTAGTAAGGTACTAACTGACATTAAAATGACCTATTCTCTTAAAAATTTTGATTATTGGTCAGAAAACCCAGGACAATATTAGAAAATAATATAAAGGTTGGTGGGGGGGCGGAAGAAAATGATGAATTACTTTTATCCTTCAATTTCTTATTTTTAACTTAAGGGGAAAAGTAAATTCTGGATAAAGAAACATGCTTATAAGAATTTATTTCCTCACAACTCAGAGCAAATATGCATACATTCAGCTTCATAAATAGTTCAAATATTATCAGTCTTTTTCCAACTTTAAGACCCTTAAATGTTGTCTTGAAGAGGGGCTGGTGTGGTCCTCAGCTGGGTTTGTTTGCTCAGCGTGGCAGAATAGACATGCACCGAATGAGGCTAGGAAGGAAAAGTGGCTTTATTCACCAGCGGAAGACTAAATCACAATCCCAAATCAGCCTCCCTGATATGCAGAAATTCTCATATTTTATACAATCAGGGTGCTAATGAGTAATTGGGGCAGAACTGGACACAGGTTCCTTCATTAATAAACGTTAAGGGGCTGAACATGATGGGTGCGGGTTCCAACCCAACCAGCTGAGTTACAAAGTTACAATCATTATCAGAGATCAAGGTTCTGGGATAAGAAGTACAAACTAGAGGTCAGTCACAAGGTTTTCCATATGGATATTAAACAGGAGGATGGAGTGGTTACCATCATAATAGTAAGTATACACAAGGATGAGCCTAATCTATAAACAAGGGTAAGGTCAGTCTAGAGTCACCACCACAATAGTAAGTGTACATGAGGATGAGGCTAAGTCTAGAATAACTATAAGCAGGGGTGAGACCAGTTTAGAATGACCATCACAATAGCAGATGTACACAAGGGTGGAGTTAAATATAGCCAGGTACAGTAATTTCAGATATTAGCCTTTGGCTCTTTTATAATAGAAAGGCTTCTATATAGTGATTTTGTAGTCATAACTATTTGTTACTTCTTAACCCTCGGTTGCAAAGGTTCAGTACAATATCTTTATGTTAAAGCTATACTTGGTTTTTCTAATACTTCAATCTAAACACATTTTTGATGTTCTAGGGAAGTCTTTCTTAATATGCAGAATAAGCACCAAACTTTTAAATCCCTGTCCTTCCCAAGTGCTTCTATTTCACCCTGTAATATGTGACTAAAAAATTAAAATACAAGCAAGTGTAAAATATTTCATATAACTTGCATAATATAAGCATATGTGGCTATGAAGGAGAAAATGGTGTAAAATATGTAAGAGTATTAAAGGGACTCATGGAGGAAGATTTCCACCAAATTGGGATAAAAAATCTTCAACCTCCTCCACTTCATATACATCCAGATTTTGTCTTCTCTATATAGTTATGAGTATTTCTTAGCACATTTGTGTTAATTTCAGGATTGAGAACAGTGGAGGAAATAGTACATTCCAATATATCAGGAGAAGGGGGAAAAAGAGGACTGTTAAGGCTCATTATGCAATACAATGAGAAAGCATCCTAACAATGGGAGGAAAATTGAAAATGTTACTTTCTCACTTCACTTTATGCTTTTGTATTAAGTGGCTTAGGTGTGATAGAGATAGCTGGAGACAGAGAGTCATAAGTAGTCAAGGCCACTCCTAATTGATCTCTGAGGCTTATACCTGAAGACAGTGACCATTGATCTAAAATAGAATCCAATCAGATTTGATTTTAAATTGTGCGAGTGACTGGGGTCAGAATATCTATCTCAAAAGGTTCCACCTGGGGAAACTAAAGGGCAACAGAAGTCTCTCTCCAGATGGTGGAAATATTAGGATACACACTTTTATGTTCAAGACCTTAGCTGGAACAGAATGCCAGGAATTTGAGACAGAAGAGACCAGACCATGGAGAAAGGGAATGGAGAGACTGAGGCAAAATTATTACCTTAAATTAGGAGGCAAACAGGCATCAAGTTATACCTGGAAATCAGGCTGTGAAAGGTCAGTGGATGAACATTATGCTTTATTCTGCTTTGTAGCCTCAGTACTTAGAACACAGCAGTCTTTGTCAAGATGTTTGAATGCAGAAGTGATGAAGTGAACAAATGATATGAAAATAAAAGAAGCAAGACAAACAGTATGTAGACTAGCCCCGCATTTGAACACTAATGTAAATGCTTAAGGTTTGAGCTTACCCAGGGACAGTATAATTTAGAAGTCAGGCTTATTGGCAGAAGACATCACAATAAATTTCAGAATCCACTGGTTGTCGAGCTGAGCTTCCTAACATATCCCCTGCCTTAGTCTGTATGCAGAGTGAAAGTCCTTACTTGCAATAGATGAACTAATTGGAGAATCTTGCGCTGCAATAGTAAATCCTGGATCCCTCACAAGTCACTAATACGTAGTTTGCCTTATTTCCTGGATCCATGTAGCTGTTGATCAATGTGCATCCATCAGTATTGGCTAGAAATAAATTATATTTGTACAAATAATTAGAAAAGGTTTTTTTTGTTATTGTTGTATCCAAAGTTATCCTTCAGTAAAAGAAGGAATTTGCCTTATGTTTGTCTTCACAGAGACTTTCATATGATAGGGAGCCTATTCAATTGCTTTATTTTGAACAACACACTACTATTTGAGTAAAATGCCTTAGGCTACAATATTGCTACTTGCAATGTGTTCCTTAGACCTCGTTATTAGCATCTTCTAGGAAAAGCTTAGAAATGCAGAGTCTCAGGCCACACCGCAGACCTACTGAATGAATGCTTGCATTTTAATAAGATCCTCAGGGGATTCATAGGCACTTTAAACCTTGAGAAACATGGCCTACTAATCAATATTGGGCTTGGATGTCTATAGAGGGCTTTTGACTAAATCAATTATATACGTTGCAAAGAAATTTGACGGAGAGTGGTTTTCTTTCCTTAGGGTTTTGATTTCACAAGAGCCTTGGTGTCATTGTAAACATGATTTTTTCAGCTCTTAAATATCAGTTGAGTAAGGACTTCCTTTGGGGACATGACAATGAGCAAATAAATTCTTGTTACCTTGTACAACTAATGACATCACCCTTTGTAGATTGAGAAAATGCTGTTTTTCAGTTATGAAATGGAAATATAGGTGTTGTGCTCTAGAAAATTGTGATAGATGACAGACAATATTAGTGTCATGGATATAAAAAGGCCAATGCAGAAGATGTGTGTGTGTGTCTGTATGTATATGTGTGTGAAGAGTGTGAAAACCTGGTTTCTTGAAGAAAACAAAAAAAGTTGAAAAAGCCTTATTCTCAAATTAATTTTTTAGAATGAGATTTCAATTATGTGTATGTACCTAATTTAAACAAAAGTTGGCAGACATTTGAAAATTTATATACCATACTAGTTATACATGAAGATTAACCTAAAACTTGTTTCTTTAATCATTTCATTGGGAAAATGGAGTATTATAATGCATGTGACACAAAGCAATGTAAAGTAAATCTCCAGACCCAAAAACCTTTTTCCCTGAAGAAATGAATATCATCTACATATCTCCAATGTATAACTATAAAACTCCATTACCATCCCTATTTCTGTGAAACCAAGTCTTTTTTCAAAGATATCTGAAGAAATAATGGTCAAAAATGCAGAAATCTGGTGAAAGACATAAATTTACAATTTCATAAAGCTCAAAAGAACCCATGCAGGAAAAACTCATTGAAAACATGCTAAAACAAAACTTAATATGCACAAAATTAATTTTAAAAAAGTAAAAATCCTGAAAGAAACCAAAGCCCCAGTAAGATTTTTAACACTGCTCTAAAATGTATATGAAAATACAAATGATTAAGAATAGCCAGAACAACCTTTAAGAACAAAGTTGAAATATTCATACTTTAAACTCTTAATGCTTGCTCTAGATACCATGTTTAAAATAGTGCAATGTTATACTTATAGACAGATCATGCTAAGAAAATAGACTGTGTAGGCTAAACTTTCATATACCCTATCACCAAGTAAGTCTACTCATAGGTTTATGCCAAATAATTTAATGTGCATCCGAGGCTAATGTACAGTGATGCTGATGGCAGGCTTATTTATAATAGCCACAACTGCAGAACTGTTAAGTGTATGGCTGCATATCAATGCAACAGATTGGAATGAAAGCAATGAAAATTAACTTCAGCTTCCAGAAACACTATTTATGAAACTTACAAATATATAGAGAAAAATAAACTTATAGAGGAATAGATATAATTCGGTAAAGTTATTGAATGGACATTATTTTTTAAAAATCTAACTTTTTTTCTCAGGTTTTGGCAGGTAAGTATAATGAAGGAGTACACAGGGAAACTTTTTTAGTTACTGACAACAATAAATTTCTTAATTTAGGGAACTATATGGGTTTTTGTTTCATAATAGTTTAAAATCTGAATTACAGATTCTACAATAAAACATAAAACACAAAAGAATGGCTACCATATTCTATCCTTTTTTACTTTCATGTTCTAGTCTCAGTAATTCAGAAAGTGAGATTTAATTCTCCTAAAATACTGGTTTGTGATTATCTGCTTCTTGTGCAAATAGTTTCCCCTTATATTCAAATGCAGGTGGAATAAGGAAAGAGAAAGGCATGAGTATGCATAGTTTAATGTTAAATTAAGATAAGTTCAAAGTTGATGAAAGGAGCAAATTTTTGTCATGTGGCTGGATAAATACAACTCAACTGGTAAATCCATCATGTCTGTGGAAGCTCAGGGGATAGAAGAACCTTCCTACTTTACAGGAGGCTTCAGGACCTCTTTTAACCCCTTGTAATTTTTGCAGCATTTTCTGTATTACATTTCTGGAGAGAAAATGTATGGTTTCCATCATACACTCAAAGGGATCTCAGAATCAGCATGATGGACCATAATAGTCCAATTTTCCAGGGGTACAGATGGTGCTACTTATTTTATACTATACTTAAATATTGTATCAGAATCACCAATAGAATTCTGGTATATGATTGATAATTAATTGGTGAAAAGCTAGATGTTCAATTACATAACAGACATTGCTCTAATTTCTGTGCCAGCAAAATGGTCCACCACAGTTGATGCACTCATGTGGCATGTGTTCATAAGTAAGCTAGATCATCATATGTTTGACTAGGATGTGGAAATTAGAGAGTACAAAGGTTGGCTAATTTTGTATCAATTATAGTATATTGTTTCTTGGTTCTTAGGATAGATGATGACACAGACGGAAAAGCAAACACTTCAAATTGCTAAATGATCTCTGCTACCTGACATATGCCATGTGGCTTCCCAGAGTGCCACTTTTCTTTTCAAAAGAATATGAAAGCACAAAAATAACTGCATCACTAATTAAGAATGTATATAACATCTACTTTGCTTTATGTAATATCAAAGCATGGCTAAAATATAAGATATGAAGAAGGGCTCTTCAAGGTATACAGTTCTATAAAAATCAAATTAGTTTATTAGTATATTTCATTCTCATGGTTTGCTAAATGCATCTTGCCAGCGAATTGAATTTTTTATATACTAAGGTATAATAAAATATGATTAATAAAGTGAATGGCATATTGAAAATATCATGGCCTATATATATATATATATATAGAGAGAGAGAGAGAGAGAGAGAGAGAGAGAGAATATTTGATAGCAGCTTTTTTTTTATTGGTTATAAAACCTAAACCCATATACAAAATTAGAAACAAATTTAGATGCCTCTTTTCAAAGAATGTTTTGTCTTTCTTTTTTTTAACTGAGTTTTAAAAAATCATAAAAACAATGCAATTTTTATATACCGTTTTGAAAATTTAAAAGTTCAGCAATATAGTTTCCTTCATCTACAAAATGGTGCAATTCTAATTCAAAACTGATAAGGTCACAACAAATGGAATCAAGCAAATGCATACATCGGTCTACACCACTCGATACTGATGTTTGCCTAAAAATGTCCGTTTGCACTTAGAACGCAAGAGGAAAGATGAATATCACAATAAAGACCCAATTTTAATCTCAATGTGTGGAAAATTTTAAAGGTAACCGTCAGTAAGTATGGAGAGTCCAGAAGAAACTGAACTGGACAGGGTACATTTCACAGTATCAAAAAGATTCAGATTTTAAGGGTTTCACTGAAGTTTGTGACCTAAGTTTTGACTTTGTTATTTCTAAACTATAGTGCCTGAATAGGATGCAGTTGACATATGAAGCTTTAACTCAAAATTTGGATTAAGAAGGCACAATGAACTTCAACTCAATTTTTTGTGCACAAGATTTGAGAAATCTGAGCTAACCTTAAAGAGAAATTGATTCTAAAATTTATAAAACCTATAAATAATCAGAGGTCATGGACTATTTTATCATATAGTCTACAAGACCAGCTGTAGACTGCCAGGCGAACGGCTCATCTCTATTCCCGGGGCCTTCTCTCCTTCCTCATGACCAAGCTCCTCTGTGTGCTTACTTCCCCAGGCTCCAGCATTAAAACTCCGCTTCAGAACTCCAACTCTGTCCTTTGCCATGTCTTTTATCTGTGAGTCCCCACCCACCAAGGGGTGGGGATTCAATGCCCTACTGATGTGATCCAATCAAAGCCCTTATCAATTTAACCACACCCAGAGGAATAGACCAGTTTCCAAACATAATCCAATATCTATTTTTGGAATTCATAAATAATGTCAAACTGCTACACAACTCCTGGGGTTATGCTACTGGCTTCTAGTGGCTAGAGGCCAAAGATGTTACTGAACATAATTCATTGGTGGAGACAACAACAAAAATTCAAAATACCAAAAGTTGGCAGACCTTGCAGTAGGCCATTTACTTAATCCTAAGGCATTGTCCTATTGGGATCCCAATTGAATGGCCTATTTTTTTCCCTGCTGTTATAAATCTTTTATTTTCTTTTTCTCCTTCCCCAGCTTCTCCTTTCCCATATTGGATTTTCCTCTGCTAGCCAAAAAGACCTTTAGGATCTTTCTGGGGCCTTTTACACGGTTCAGTCCTCAAAGGATCTTTCTTTCCTTTTAGTTCCTCCATCTCTCATTCTACTTATTGCTGTATATCCTGTACTTGCTATGAGTTTTACTGAATTCCCATGCATTTTGTGCCCACCAGAATTCTTTGCTCATGGTCATCATGAACACTCTAACTTAGATTGCAGGTACCACCAGTGGGGTGAAAACAAATGTTTAACAATGGGCTCTCTGGAGGAGATGGGGAGCATCCTGATTTGTAATGTTTGCCAATTTTCACAGAGTAAATACCTTACCATGGCTGACCTAGTTCTCAGTCAGGTTTCTGCACACTCTGAGCTGTAATTCCAAATTGCCCCAGTATGTCATGCCTTCTGTATCTCTGTTCAGCTCTTAGCTCCTTAATCTTTGTTCACTGTAAGGCCTACTGGAGTCTCAACCTTCCCTTGCACAACCAAGCCCTCAGTGATAGCTGCACAGTGAACCTATCTGCAGAATTCTGTGACCTCACATCTATAGATTTCAAACCTCTCTTGTACCCTGCCCCACAAACTCCACCTGATTAAGCAGGCATGAATATCATGCCTGCCTCCTCATCTGGTCAACACTGTCATACTCTGCTTGGGCCCCAGGACTGTTGTCCTTAAAGTAGCCCTAGACAGAAAATTGAGAGAGACAGGTGAACTATATGTGTTTTCCTTCTCAAGTTCTAATATATTTTTAAATCAGTTTCATTATTTCATAGTGACAACACTGTAAATAGGAAAGTATAAATTATAATTGTCCTTAAACATTTCTAGTAATAGTGGAATAGTTTGTATCTTAAAGGTCGACAATTCAATTTTCCTAAATTGGAATTGCTGAGATTTAATCTAGGTTGAGTTTATGTTTACCTTTGTACTTTTCTTGGAATAAAAGCCTTAAAATGCACTGGAGCATGTAGATTTCAAGGGACATGCTTAATATACGGAAAAGAAATAATTTAAGAACTTTAATTGCTTTATGGCTAATTGAAGGCATTTTTTATCTTATGAAAACAATCTTTAAAGAATTTCTGTAATGCAAAACTCTGCCCAATGCCCATATGGGCAAAATCTATGGTAATGTGGAAGGGTGTAGTTGTGTGGTAGATGGGCATGACAGTGGTGCAGTGATACTCTCAGGTTCAGTGAAGCTGGTCTGTGAAGGGGGTAGGGTGGTGGGGTTGGGTTGGACTATCCGTGGAACTGGGGGGAAGGGTCAGGGGAAGAAGCAGGTGAACTCTGGGGATTTGCAGGTCTGTGGTTAAAACTACAATGTTGGCAATGTTCTTTCGGCAAATATGGCAGAAGAGGGTTACTGGTGTAGGGTGTTGGATGTGGGGAGGGTATACAGGATGGGCATACTCCCCATCCTGGGGAGTCCTGCTATGTTCTCAAATAGAGGGGCAAGAGTCTCTCGAGAACATAGACAGTGCCTAAAAAGAGACAACAGACCAATATATCAAGCCCTCAATATTCTTACAAGTAACTATGAATCTTATTCTTCAAAAAGTGAAATTTAGTGGTTACCATAGGTCCCAAGGGAAGGGGACGGGAAGAGTAGAATAGATGGAAAAAAGGGCATTTTTAGGACATTAGAATTGTTCTGCATGATATTGCATTAATGGATACAGGCCATTTTAAATTTTGTCAAAATTTATAAAGGTGTATGGTTCCAAATGTAAACCATAATGTATGTCATTGACCATGGTTAGTAGCAATGCTTCAATATTTGTGCATCAATTGTAATAAATGTACCTTCTACATGTAAAATGTTATTAACAGGGGAGAGGGGGAGGGAGGAATTTGGGTATATGGGAATCCCTATATTCTGTAGGTGATTTTTCTGTAACCTAAGGCTTCTTTGAAGATAAAATGAAGAAGAAATAAGACACTGGGTGTATTAGTCAGCCAAAGGGGTGCTAATGTGAAATACCAAAAATGGGTTGGTCTTTATAAAGGGTATTTATTTGGGGTAGAAGTCCACAGTTACCAGGCCATAAAGCATAAGTTTCTTCCCTCACCAAAGTCCATTGTCACGTGTTGGAGCAAGACAGCTGCCGACATTTGCCCAGGGTTCAGGCTTCTTGGGTTTCCTCTCTTCCGGGGGCTGTGTTTCTCTCCGCGCTTAACTCCTGTTTCCTCTACAAGGTCAGCTGTAGGCGATCAGGCGAATGGCTTGCTTCTCTTCTCCTGGGGCCTTCTTTCCAACATCAAAGCTACTTCTCAAAGACTGCTTCTACTCTGTTCTCTGCCTTGCCTTTTATATTCGATTCCCCACCCACCAAGGGGTGGGGCTCAATGCCCTAATCATGCCCAGATTAACAGATCAGTTTACAAGCATGATCCAATTATATTTTTGGAATTCATAATTACATCAAATTGGCCAGCGGTTACACTCCACCCTCTGAATTCCAAAAATACATTACAATATTCAAAAAAACCTTAAATCAGTAACAATTCAACTATAAAATCATATCATAATCATTTTAAAGAAATACAGTTCATCTTGAGGCAAAGTCCCATCTGCTATAGACCTCTGAAACTTACAAAACCATGTAACTGCTTCCAATACACAAATGGAAAGACAAAGAATAAACATTTTCAATATCATAAGAAGAAATTGGGATGTTAAACATGAGTCATGAATCCTCTACAGTTCAGTAAACCTGCAGGACATCCTCCATTCGATTTCAAAGTCTGAGAGTCATTCTTAAGATGATGGTTCCTTCTCCTTGGGGCCACATGGGGACCCACCCTTTCCACAGGCTTGCCCAAAGGCCATTTTCTTGGTTCCACCCCCATCAAGCATCTAGGTGTAGACCAAGCTCCAGACCTCACCCTCCAAGAGTTTTGGGGTGATAGCCACACCTTACCCAATCTTTGGGTTAGAGTTTTAGCCCCCCTAATAGAGTGAGGTGAAGACAACATTCCCCCTAACCTTTGGCATACAGGTTCAACCCTCTCAGAACAACGAGTTGACCACCTGGCCTTCCCTAACACTTGGCATGCAGGTTCAACCCTCTCAGAGCAATGGGTTGACCACCTGGCCTTCTCTAATCCATGGGGGACAGGTACACCCCTCTCAGACCTATGGGATGTTGACCTTAACCACCCTAATCTTTGAGGAATGTGCTCCACCATTCCTGCACCCTGGGGTGGCAAAACTCCCCCAGAACATCGGGTGGGGACAACCACCCTCTTCAACTGCAGGGGCAAACTCACCCTCTCTGTACACATGGGTGTGGCTCCTCTCTTGGCCCAAGGAGATGTCTTAAGTCCAGACCTCTGCTTCCATGGATTTCTTCTTAAAGCTGATTCTCCTTCAATCTCTCCTTTCCATGTTCTCTTTGGTCCAAGCTGACAATGGTTTTGTTCATACAGCTCTCTCAAAAACTTTCTTGGTTTAGCATGCAGGAAGCAGGGGTTCAAGCCATCAGACAGTAAGACTTTCCACAAGTCTTTCCTAGATAACTGCATCTTCAATTCTGATTTACAAGTTCCAAGTTTAGTAAAGTCTTCAAATGGGGCACTTTGATCTGGGAATTTGATTTCCACAAAATTGGAAGTTCCGGAATCAGTTTCTGTTTTCTTTGTGCCCAAAAGTTCTGTCCTTAGCGTATTTCTCTCATCTTGTATTTTGCTATAAGCTGCCAGGAGAAGCCAAGCCACATTCTCCGAGTTTACCTTGGAAAGTTCTTCAGCTAAATGCTCTGGTTCGCCATTTTCAATTTCTGTCTTCCATATAACACCAGGAGTTAATATTGCTAAGTTCTCTGCAACATTAAAACATGGATTGCCTTTCCTCCAGTGTCCAATAAGAGCTTCATCATTTTCTTGTAAGGCATCATAAAGTCTCTTTACCATCCATATTGCTATCAACAGTTTCTTCAAATCGATCTTGGCCTTCTCCATGAAGCATTTCACAATTCCTCAAAAAAATACCCCTTACCCATTTATAAAACCGTTCCAACATTTTGGTAATTACAAAAGCACTTCCCCACTCCTCGGTACCAAATTCTGTATTAGTCAGCCAAAGGGGTGCTAATGTGAAATACCAAAAATGGGTTGGTCTTTTTAAAGGGTATTTATTTGGGGTAGAAGTCCACAGTTACCAGGCCATAAAGCATAAGTTTCTTCCCTCACCAAAGTCCATTGTCACGTGTTGGAGCAAGACAGCTGCCGACATTTGCCCAGGGTTCAGGCTTCTTGGCTTCCTCTCTTCCCGGGGCTGCATTTCTCTCCGGGCTTAGCTCCTGGTTCCTCCACAAGGTCAGCTGTAGGCGATTAGGCGAACGGTTCACTTCTCTTCTCCTGGGGCCTTCTTTCCAACATCAAAGCTGCTTCTCAAAAGACTGCTTC
>JAQZBX010043930.1:0-21518 GCA_029593785.1 Cabassous unicinctus
ATGGAGCAAAAGAATGTGGCCCCAAATTCTGCTATGCAGTTCAATTTGGAGATGCTCTTGCAAAAGCTATGGAAGCAAAGGCAACTCTAAAATTGAATTTTTATGTTGATTATTTTTTCTTTGGCTCTAAGGGAACGGAAAGGGATCTATTATTTGTTGAATTTCTGTTATGATCCAACCAGAACCATGCCAGATGCTGTACATTGTATTTTTCATTTTAATCTTCTGGTCAACAATATGAGGTAGTAGTGTTCTCCCCAATTTGCAGCTGAGGAATTGAGGCATAGAAATCAAGATACTGCTCTGAAGTAACAGGTTTTCAATTGCAGAGTTTGGATTTTAATCCAGGTCTGTTTGGATACAAAAAATGAAAATCTGTTACAGGAAATCAGTTAACCTTAGAGCTTCTGTGATTATTCAGCTGATAAGGAGGTTTTATTGGCTTTAATAGAAAATGAAAGTAAAAATCTTAAACCTCTATATATGACTAAACCAGGATGGTTTTCCCAACTCTCTTTCTCTTAAGGATTATTTAAGAAATTAGGAGAAAAGAAAGATCCGACCATCCTTACTTTTAGTTTAGAAAGGGTGTTTCTTCCATGGAAAGGCTGATGTGGAAAGGCTGTGCATGTCCCCTAAAAGGTGACTCTATTTTTGGGGAGTCTTTCCTGGATCTTTCTGAAAACAAGTTAGCAAGACTGTCAGCAGTTCCTCTGTGCTGTCCTGGCGGTTAGTTGTATTGCGTTTCTGGAGAAAAGCTGGGGAAGGAGGAAAATCTGACTTATTTTTCTACTGAGTGGATGAGTTATTTTTATTATAGAGCCTTATTATGTTTTTATTATTTGTTTTTATTATTGGGCATTCCGTTTTTCCCCAGCTGTCAGAATTTGTAATGCAGGCTGTCCATAGAGCTGCAGCTGGGCTTCTGGGTTCCGAAGCAGTGTGCGAGCTGTGCTGACTGTGGCTGAGCCTGCCCAGTGCACGGTGGGCCGAGTCTCAGATTGCCTTGGTGTCAACAGGGCCCTCACCTCAGCGTCCCAGCTCCTGCGTACCTTGTGTTCTTGCTTCCACCAGATGCACTTAACATTTTTATTCATTCTTTGAATAGGTACTACAGTCGCATACATTTATATATGGATGTGTGACTGGAAGCCTAGAAATGTAGAGTGAAGAGTCTCTATGCCCAGTGACCACTCCTCGAGGATGGAACCGATGCTCTTCTTCTGCAGGAGAGGGGAAGGAAGGAGGATGGAGGAGGAAGGGTCTCAGACTGCAGCCCAGCTCTGACAGGGCAGAGGGGAGTGCCTGTCAGAGGAGTCCTATGTCCTATAGGAATAGGTTGGCCCTAGTGTCCCTGCTGTGCTCATTCACTGGCCCGGCGCTGCCTGGAAACATGGCCTTTGCCTGAAGGTGGTGGGGCATGTAGGCAGTCGAGAGCTGGGGTCTCAGTCAACTAAATCCCCACAGCAGGGGATCTGAGTGGTGCATTTCCAGGGCCACTATGCCCATCCCCCAAATTTGTACTCAAAAGGTACCTCGTTCTCATCTTGGAGACTTTTCAAAAGTACATAGATCACTTCCTCATTCATATATATATATATATATTTTTTTTTTTTTTAACAGCTGAATGGTGTTCCATTATTATGGATGTGGTCTAAATTATTCAATTTGTTTGTGTTGATAGTCACTTGGGTTGTTTCCAATATTTTGCTGTACAAAGAATGCTGTATGAATAATAATGCTTGTGAGCATTTAATAAGGGATCTCAATCTTCAATCCATGTGGAGAGAAACCATTTCCCTCAAGATGTCTACTGGATGCCCAAGCCTACCAATGCCATCTAGTTGCTGTTTTCAGATATTAATACTATTGATTGCTATGAAATTACCTTTGAAGGCCTCCACCTGATTTCTTATTTGGTTTAATTATGTGCGCCTTCCTGGAATTAATAGTTTTGTATGATTTATAGATGGCCCAGATCAAGCTGTATATTGTTTTCCACTGTGGGTTGTGGGGTAGAGGCATGACTAATTTAGAATGCTTGTATTGATATATAGAGAAATAATTCTCCACCACTGTGCCTTTTGGTTCCCTAGAGTCACTTGAACTGCAGAGAAGTTCCACTGTGAAACTCATTGATTTTTTCACCTTCTATTATAGCTCTACTAATATTTACAAGAATAGAGCTGCTGAAGCCCAAGAGCCTTGAGGCAACCAGCTTACCAGGTGAGCTGCACAGAAGTTTTTCACTAGAAGTTGTGATTTTTTTGCCTGTCTTCCCCACCAAATGAAAAAAAAAAAGTTTTGTATTAATCACCATAGTTTCCCTTTAAAGCAATAATGATCTCAGCCAGTCTCAACTCCTATCTGTATTATCCTTATAAATCTTCACATTTGGATTGGATATAAGTGTCATCCTGCTGGCTAGGGAAAACACAATTAAAATTATTTTAGCAAAATAAGAAATTTTGAATTAGATTTTATACACTCAACTAAATGGGTATTGGTGTTTCTCATATTATACAATGCAAATGAAGTTAAAAGACTTGCTCACTGAAGTGGAGAGGTTGAGTCTGCAGGATATGTAGGTCTGCTTTCTTGTTTAACTATATTCCAGGAAAGCAGTATGCTTTTCTGGAAAAGGAGCCGGGTATGTTTATAAGAATAGACCTGAAGAGACTCACGGAAAGGATTACCCAAAATCCTTTAAATCTGAACCTGAAATACCTGAGCATGTGTGTGTGTGTGTGTGTGTGTGTGTCTGTGTGTGTGCATGAGAGAGAGAGAAAGAAAGAGAGAGACAGAGAAAGAGAGAGAGAATATACCAAGATCACACTAAGGTCTGATCATAGGGACAGGTGATCTACTGGGTTATTACTAGAGAGTTACATCTCAAATTTGTCCAAAGACTACAAAAGTTCTTTGTGAAAATTAATTTTTATTTGTGTATGAGAGAAATGAGCATTGAAATCAAGGAAGAAATAAATATCTTTAACCTTTGTTGCCTTCAGTTTTTGTCTATGTAAATGGAGACACTAATACAGAATTCTTATGTTATGGTTTGATTTATATATGATGCTGTATGTAAGTTAACTAGCCCAGGGCTTGGCACAGGGTATGGGCTCAATAAAGGTCATTATTCTTTAATTAGAGTTCTCATTGCTTACAGGATATATTTCTACTCAAACAAACAAAAAAACTTGGCATTAAGGCGCTCTACAATCTTCCTCCAAGCACATATTTTCCTGCTGTGTTTCCCTTTGCAGAACCTACATTCCAGCCAGCCCAGGTTTCTTAGAGTCCCCAGTATTCCTAGCACATCTTTGCCTCCCACATTTTTACTATTCCCTCTGGAATTTCAAATCTTTCCTTTCTGTCTAAATCCTACTTTTGTTTCTGCCCAAACTCACAATCAAACTTCCTGAGTCTCTGCCAGTGTGATTTCTCTCCTCTCAGGTCCTGCAGTACTTTTTGTTCTCTCCTTACGTTTGGCTCATAAGGTACTCTTCCTCTTGTGAAGGGTCAATTAACGTGTTTCTGTCTGGTCTGGTCTCCCTAACTGCTGAGTAAATATTCCCTTAGAAGGCTGGCATGCATTTCTACATCCTTCTTCCTTCCATCTACTTCAGTAACTTACTGAGGTGCCCAAGAAAGTTATTTCCTAATTTCAGCAAACTAATAAATATTTTAAAAAAATTTTTATTGAATGATACCATTCATACCTGAACATACATAAACAATAAGTGTATAATTAAAGTTGTGAACTTACAAAACAAGCATGCATATCATCAAACAGGACTCCCATACATCATCACTCACCACCAACACCTTGCATTGTTGTGAAACATTTGTGACAAACTATGAAAGAGCATCGTCATAATATTACTATTAACTATAGCCCATACCTTATATTTGGTGTGTTTGTCCCCCAACCCACCCAATGAATAACACCCTGTATTAGTATTATACATTTGTTATAGTTCGTGAGAGAATGTTCTCATATTTGTCCTGTTAACCACAGTCCATCTTTCACCACTGGATTCCCTGTGTTATACAGCCCCATGCTTTGTACAGTCCATTCGAAGTGTACACTCAGTGGCTCTCATATTCATCACAGAGTTGTGCTGTCATCATCTCAGTCAATTTTAGAAAGTTTTCATTACTCTCAAACTCCCATACCCTCTTATACCTTCCTATAGTTGTCCTTTAGAATTGATAAAATAAATATCTTTTTTGCCATTGCTGTAAAAATATTACAATATTATGGTTAACTATAGTCCATAATTTACATTAGTTGTAATTTTCCCGGGTATCACCATATTTTTTAACACTTTGTAAAAGAAGAACATTCTTATATTTATACAATCAACCCCAATAAGTATTGTTTTGATTCATTAGAATATGAGCATCATTAGTCTGAATCGTCAAAAGTTTGTGCTTCTAAAAATAAATGTTTGGGGTAGATATATGAGATGTTCAAGAAACAGAATTAATGTTTTTATTTTTTCATATGTCAGCATAAACGTATTTGTGGATAATGTTTGACTTAAATTTTTATTTTGGGGGTTACATTAGTAAATGAGTGTTTCTAACTAGAGATTAAAATTTTATTTTCCTCCTCTTTTGAAGTACTTCCAGAAAATGGACAGCCTTCACTCTATGCTCAGAAAGGGTGAAGCTTCAGATCCTCTAGAGTCCCAGAAGACAACTTCATTTGCAAGAGTATGTGCCGACAATAAAAGCAGGAAATAATGATACCTTTTGTGTGAGAGTATGGAAGAGGCTTTTACTTAGAAGGAAAGGGGCATGTGGGTATCTTCTGTCGGGATAAAGGTGTTGAAATCAAACCTCTTATATTTTGAATGTTGAAAAGGAAAAAAATGCCCAACCTCTGGGAATGTTCAATCTCAAAAATGAAATTATTCAGCAGATACAGTCTACTCTAGGAAAGTTGAGAAGGTGAAAGTCAAACCCATTTTTGTCTGAGAGGTCTAGGGGTGACTAGTACCCTGGGGAATGGCTGCTTATGGGATTGAAAGTGCTGAGGACCACAAGCTGTGGCCTGAGAGTACCAAGAATGACCCGTGTTTGGTAGAGCCCCAAATTGGTGTCCTGCAAGGAGCTGAGGCCACCTGGACTAACAAACATGTCAGGAGGTAGAGGAGCAGTTCCCAACAGTGACACTGTGTGGCAGGGAGAAGTAAGGACGGTGGAGAGTTGATCGAATACTGACAGTCCTTGCTAAGTTTTAGACTCTGTAAGCCTCTAGGAATTTAGAAAATTTAGGGGGACAGAGGCAGCCGAGATGAAAGATTGGCCTTTTTTATTTTATTTTATTTTTTTATCTCTGACATAGCAGATTGGTTCTGAACATTCAATTCAATCATTGAGATTTGGGACTATTTTTAATCACTCCTTTGTGAAGCAGCTCATACTGGTTACATGAAGTCTATATGGAAGTATGAGATTTATGAGATATCCAGCATAAAATGCACTATTTTTCTAGTGAAAAAACTTAAGAAATACCTACCATGATTAAAAAATATGAAACCAATATTATCAATGTAAAGAGATTAAACTTTTCACTAATTTCAGACCTTTGGGTTTCCATTTAGTGCAAATCAAAAAGTAACCTAGCAATTTGAGAAAGTTAAGGAGTCTCCTTGAAGTAGGTCATCTCCTTCCTTGATTCTGGTACCAAAGCCTTCTCATTCAGGAAAAAATTTACTGATAATTGGTTAGAATATGTGAGCTTCAGTTATCTGCTGTTTTGGGTAAAAATTGGAGGAGAGGATAAGACATAAAATAGCTAAAGCAAATATTTTTCTTTTAATATTGGAACCTATCCTGAACAATGGAAGCAGAGAAATCAAAATGGAAGAAAAGAAGATGAAAAAAATATGGTTACAAATGAAGTAAGATTCTGTGGAAGATCATAATCATATCTTATTGAATTAGATTTAAAGAAATATAATTAGATCCAGGTACTAACTTGTTATAGTTATCTAGTATTATTTTTGACTCCTTCATTAGAAAATGTGTTACTCTTCAAATCTAGAGCAAGAAGCTCAGTTACACTCTTTAACCAAAGAGAATGTGACAGAAATAGTTCTGTGATCTCATTGTCTACTTAAGGGCTTGGAGAACCTGATATTTCTGTGACTCTGTGACCTAGACAAATGATCAATAATAGTACAAATGCTCACTGAATTGTTAGTTACAACAGTGAAAAACTAAAAGCAGCACAACTAGTGATCAAGGATGAGTTCTGGCAGGTCCATATGATACAACCCTATATGCCAACTAAAATCATGGTCCAGTGGTGCCTATATATATATATTCATGCAAAGGCATTGAAAAATCCTTTAAAGATATATATACATTTTAATGGTGGTTATCATTGAGTGGTAGAGCTGTGAACTATTTTTAAAATCATTTTAGATTCATGGAAAAGTTGCAAAGATGGTACAGAGAGTTCCCATAAAGCCGGCATCTGGTTTCCCTTATTATGAACATCTTGCATCAATACAGTATATTCGTCACAATTAACGGACCAGGACTGATACATTATTATTAACTGAACTCCATACTTTATTCAGATTTCCTTAGTTTTCACCTAGCCTTTTTTCTGTCTCGATATCATCATTTAGTTGCCATACCTCCTTAGGCTCCTCTTGGCTATGACAATTTCTCAGACTTTCCTTGTTTTTGATGGCCTTGCTGGTTTTGGAGGATACTGTTCAGGTGTTTTGTAGAATGTCCCTTATGCTTTTCTAATGATTAGGCTGGGATTATGAATTTTTTTGGAGAAAGACCACAAAGGTAAAATATCATTCTCATCATATTATGTCAAGGGACATACTATCAATATGATCTATCTCTGTTTATGTGTAACCTTGGTTGCCTGGCTGAGGCAGTGTTTGTCAGGTTTTTCCTGTATAACTCTACTCCTTTAGCCTTCCTTCCATACTATCCCTTTTGGAAGAAAGTTACTTAAATGTGTGGGGAATTATGCTATACCTCCTTGAGTGTAGAGTATCTACATACATTCTTTAGAATCCTGCATGGGAGATTTGTCTATTCTTTCCTATTTATTAAGTTATTAAGTTATTCGATCATTTATTTATGTCAGTATGGATTCGTGGGTATTTTATACTTTAGGTTATAATCCAATACTGTTTTATTTATTTTCTTGCTTGGTCATTGGGAGATCTTTTAGTTGGTTTTTGTGTTCCATTGGCATACTTCCATTATTGTGTGTTTTTGTACATGTCCTTATTTTCTGGCACTATAAGATGCTCATGGTTCATCTTGTATATTTCTTTCTGCAGCCCTAGAATTTGCCAGTTCTCCTAGGAGGCCTCGTTCCACTTATTGGAAAATGATATTAGAAACCAAGATCTGGGGACTAAGTGTGCTCCTTGCTATGTTTCTAGGCCCTCTCAGCTGGCAGAACAAGAAAATATAGGTGTGTTTAATAACCTGTGTATATAGGTATATCTATAAATATTTCTATATGTAGTTATCTGTCTTTATATTAAGGTAAACATTGTCTCCAACTATAATCCATTACCACGTAGTTCATTCTAGACTTTTCCCTTTGTTTGTCTGTAACCTCCCACTCTAACAAAACCTGATCTCACCATTTGCCACCCATTTATGTAATTATTTTTAGTGTGCATGTATAGTGGCTTCAGATTGTCAACCCATACCAATGTGGAGACCATTATCAACCAGAGAACAGTCTTATGTACAGTTCTTTTTGTCTTTGTCTTGTGGTCTCCACTTGTTTCCAAAGTTACTTAGGTCAGCACATTTTTCTCTCTGTTCAGTGGGGTTGTTTCATAATTTTGTAATACAATTAGATTTTTTTCTTACAGTCTGCATTCCATCCTGGGATCCCCCAACCTCCTAAATGATTTTTTTTTAAATTTTCATACATTAAGGTAAACTTCCACGGGTTGTTGACAAATGCATATATATGCATCCAATATTACAGAATCATGCAGAATTGTTTCTCTGTCCTAAAAATTCCTCTATACTTCACCTATTTAACCCTCACCCATCCTTAAACCACCACTGGCAACAACTAATCTTTATAACTGTAAAGACTGGCTATACACGTAGCAGTGCTCATTAATTCTAAATAATGGCCTGTCTGAATCCAGTGCACACCCTTCTTTGAATTCTGAATAGACTCAATTGTAAAAGGACTTCAAGAGATACTTAAATTGGCAGCAGCCTCATTCTTGTCTTTTCCCATGCTTCAAAAGAGCAGAAATGAGAGCATAAGCCTTAACCATCAATGTAGGCACTTAGCAAGAAGGCAGATAACAAAGACTGTCTGCTGCAGGTTTATAGATTTTATAACCCTTACCATTTACAGAACACTGTTGCTTACGGTATCGTGTTTTAGTTGGTATTCACAAAGAGACTAGAAATTAGCCAGGAATGGCAATGGCACTACATTCTAGGATGAGGAAATGATGGTCCAGAGATGCTGAGCTTTTACCCAAGTTTACAAAACAGGGGAGGTGTGGAGCTAGGTCAGTGAGATCCGTGCTCCCCATTCCTTCCTCCCCCTAGACACTTAACTGCCACCAATTTGAATTTTTCCCATCCTTTTGTTATATATGTTTTGTTTTTCTGCTAGTTGAGTCCGTATCTTACACTTTTCTAGCACAGTTCTTAACACAAACATATTTTGAGTTGAACATTTCAAAACGATCTTCTAAATTCTAAGACCATCGCTCCTCATAGCCAGAGAATAAAGTACAAGCTTCTTAAGAACACCTTTACACCCTCTCCTCATCCTGCCTTTTAGTCTCTCACCACCACCTGAGCCCGAGTCTGCCTGAGTTCCATCTCCATGGGACTATTTGAGGCTCATGCTTCCTCTGTCCCTTGAGCCTGTGTTATGGTGCTATTTCTGTTTTCTTGATTCCCTTTCCATGTTCAGCACACATATCCTTTTCTATGTGCCCCCATATCCCAAAGAAGTACCAAATGGCTCCCATTTATGTTCTTATAGTATTTGTTCTTATTTCAATACCAGCATTATTCACACTAGAATTTAGTTGGTGTTCATTCATGATCTTCTACTATAGAAGCATTCCAAGTTCCTTATAACAAAAACTGTCCTAGCAACTCTGTAAACCCAGCTCTAGCATAGAACCTCTCCTTATTTTACTTTAGTAATAAGATTTGTACAATGAATGAGAAATAAATGCTGCTTACACTGAATAGAAAGATCTCATTAAAAGTTGATGAGTAAGTATTCAGATGGGAAATATACCTGGAAAAATTAATAAAGTAAATAATATGATGGCTTTTATTTTTTACACTTTGTTTTCTTAATGTTGAACTACCTTAAGTTGCTCTGACGCAGTGAGCCAGAGCAGTTACAGGATTTACTGAAAAGTTAAGATGGCTCTGGAGCTGCCTATCCCTTTCCCTTGTGTGTATTCTCCCTTTCCCTCCTTTTCTAGCTTGGGCTGGGGTTTCCAAAAAAGAGGGGTCAGCAGAAACAGGGCTCCTTTCTGCACTCCCATAGCTCGTTGCACATCTGTGTTCTCATCTAGGAGGTATTTTTGTGTCTCTTGAGCTCCAAGAGGCCCACGACTCTAACTCTGACATTTGAAGCAAGGTCTTATATATGAGTAGTCATTGTCTCTTTTTTGATCAATGCATACATGAATGAGCAGAGCTTATGACTGTCCCTTCACCACTGAAGGCAGCTACCCTCTTCCAATTTTGCTCAAGGTTTTACTCTCATCTTCCTTCTTTTACCCCTTTGTCATTTCTATCCCTTTTGGGTGTTATAAGTGTGTATGTGCACATGTTTGTATGTGTATGTGTGTGCATATGTATCGTGTATGTGTGTATGTATATCTGTGTGTATGTGTGTATCTGTGTATGGGCGTGTGTATATGTATGTGTGCGCATGCACATTTGGTAATTTGGGTAGGGTTATCTCAAGGCAGCTTAGGAAAATAAAAATATGAGGAATAGCTGTTTGTATAGAAAGACTGGGACCTAATTCTGGAGAATGCATGTCTCC
Organism: Cabassous unicinctus; assembly: GCA_029593785.1. Classification (NCBI taxonomy): domain Eukaryota; kingdom Metazoa; phylum Chordata; class Mammalia; order Cingulata; family Chlamyphoridae; genus Cabassous; species Cabassous unicinctus. Next base: position 10,061 of record JAQZBX010043930.1, read on the forward strand.
ATTGTGTTAGCCAAACAACAATGGAACAAGCTTCTCACATCTGTTTTGACAGCACAGCTCTGCAAGTGTTGCACATTTTGATAATTAATGTTGTTGATTCTTTTTGTATCTTAAATCCCCTGTTGCTAATGGGAGAGAAAGGCAGAGATAGTGTGCAGTCTCTGGAATCACAAACAACCCACTTTCTCCATGCTGATGGCCACCAGTGCTCAAGGCATAGTCAGTCTCAAGTGCCAGCTCCGCAACCCCAGTGAGGGCAAAGCCATGGTGCTCTTATAAATAGGAAATGAACCAGGTAAAAAGGGGATTCTCATGAATGGGAGAAAGGAGCATGACTATTTCCACCCTTAATTCCCTTAGGAGAAAATGGCCATAGCTTTGAATACAGGTTTTCTTAATTCAAAGATTAAGAAAACAGAGAATTTAATAAATTCATTAATAGGGAAGAATGTTTTTGCTAGACAAAAAGTAACACACATTATTTCAATAGTTTAGTTAGATAGGTAAGGTGCTCCTTCAGGAAGGATGAAAGATCATAATTAAAGAGAACAGTTAGAAGAAATTCTTAATATAATCACTTCTCAGATTTTTTTCCTAGTCACCCTGTTTATGATTCAAAAACATTTAAGAAGCTGAGAAAGTATTAGAAAATGTACCTACCTTCAGATATGAAGCAGGAACTTTCTGGCCAAGATAACTGAAAACAACTGAGCTTTGAAAGAGAAGCAGATGGACCTTGGCCCAGGAACCCCTGGGACACATGCATCACCAGGGGAGACAGCTAGTTTGCTATCATAACCTTGAATAAATGCCATATGAAATGAACTGCTTACTTCTGATAATGTGACTTTAAAGAGATGGAAAGAAACAGTCAGGTTAAGATAATTTCCACGGGTTCAGCTAGTCGAGGTTGCTTCCAATGTTTAAGACAATAACTGACAGATTATGCAACAGTGACCTTATTCCTAAGAAGGAAGAAAAGGAAAGGAAAAAGGAATTTTAAAAAGAAATAGAAAATGCCATTTTAGACTTGCATTTAGTTTTGGGACTAAGGAATTAAAAAAACTGATTTTGAGGAAATGGTTTTGGAAGAATTTTTAAATGAATTTCCAGTAAACTTCTCAAGACCTCTTGTAAACATTTAACTCATTAATCTCATTATGAAGAAGGTAATACACCCATTTCTCTTCTTTCACAAGACTAAACAATGAGACAGAGGGAAATATGTGTTCAAGGGCACATGAAGGGGCATGGCCAAGGCAAGAATGCCCTGGCACTCTGTCAGCCTCCTCCTGGTAAAACCTCATGGAAACAACCATCATACAAAGCAAAGATTCTTGGTGCAAAGTTGTTTGCTTTCTGTTTCCTGAGGCCTGCAGGGAAGGGGTACCAAATATTTAAATATGTAATTGGGCCAGATATTGGAATGGGCCTGGGCCTTTGGAGCTAAGCCCAAACCAGGGGCAGGTTCTGAAAATATCAGTCCAGCCCTATGTTGAAAGAAGGTATTTCCATGTGTGAGGTCTGGAAGAGACTGGGGACAGAGGTCTGAGTCTCATTCTCCAGGTGGGGAAACACATTTCTATAAGGTGCCCTCTTTCTGGTCTGTCCCTGAGGCCATTCCAGGGTTATAGCTGGGCTGGATTTGTTGTATGTCCCAGCAACATGCCCTGGAGCTGGAATTAGGGTACTCTACTGGCCCCTTTTCCCTTACCAGGGTCACATGTTTGAGAGTATATGATACCAGGAAGCCATCATTTGTGTTACCTAGAAACAAAGAGACAGCTTTTCCTCAGCCGTATCCTTGCAGCAGCCACAAAACCTTTGCCAAATATCTGTAGGTCTGATTAGCTCTTTGAAAAGTCAGGTAGCAGGCCCCAGGGAATGGGGCACCAGGCTGGCAGATGGCAGGGGTATGTGGAGCATGCATTTTGGAGAGAGAAGGCAAGCCTTAACAGGTGCAGAGACCTCGGCAGCTCAGGGAGCCACTGGGGGCTGCCAGCAGCAGTCTAGAAGAGATATCGAGGGAGAAGTTGGCCTAAGGGTTTGGCCAAGCCTTATGAAAGAATAACTCTTGCTATTTTAGTTTTTCCTCTTTCTTTGGCTCATCTCACTCCGTTTTGCAAGAAAAGAGGACAACAATCTCTAGGATGGAGCAGAGCAGAAATGACATGGAATTTAGACAGAAGACCAGGGTTCTAATTCTGCCTGGGCTCTGGGTTTCTATTCCCTTGTGGGCTGCAGTGAGGGTTAAATGAGATAAATTTTGTGAAAGTGCTTTGGAAATTGTAAAATAATATACCAATATCCTGAAAACTTACTCTGGAAAATTATTGGAATAGTGATAATTTTAAAGAGCTACCTCAGTTGTAGGGAATTTCATTCAGCACATGGACATTTATGTTGGGCATATAACCACACCACGTGCTCTAACACCTCCTGTACTTTCTGTCCTGTGAGAGGTAGGATGGAAAAAGTGATTTTAGGGAACATGTTAGGAGCTCCCATATGCACCCTTCTTTTCTTTCTTCTTACATAATCTAGCAACTCAGCCTATTTCTTCTGCTCTTCACAATTCCACCATCCTGCATGTCCCCCCTCCCTTCTAGAAACGTTCAAGAAGTTGCAAGAGAGACCCAGGAGAGCAGGACAGAAAGGAGAAGGGGTGGGGAACAAAAAGTGAAAAGAAGAATAGATAGGGGCAGGCATCTGTCTTTCAGGGATGAGAGGGCCCATTCCACTCCATCACTCACAAGGTCTTTGTAGAAATAGTGTATTTCCTATGCATCAGCACTGTCACTGTTCCATGTGTGTTACATATGTTGACATTTGATCTTCATAACTATTTGTGAGGTGAGCTGCTAGCCCCATTGACAGAGGTGGTTCAGAGAAATTAAGTAGCTTGTCAGTCTCCGGGTATTCAGAGTGGTAGCTGGGATGGGAAGCTGGTTGGTCTGACTCCAGAGCTGTGCTCTCAACCACTGTGAGAAAGATAGCATGCAATGTGCCATGTTTGCTTTACTTTCCCAAGGCTGGCATGGTCCTTATCATCTTGTGGGGCCTCACAAGCCATGAGAAGCACTTAGATTTTATTCTAAGGATGATGAGAAGCCACTGGGGTTTTAGACTGAGGAGTTCAGACCCAATTCATGTATTAAAGGTCTGACCTACATGCATTTGGGTAATGTCCCCAATATCTGAGCTTCCTCAAAGAATTAGGGATGTATCTGACACATATGCATGACCATGGGGCCATCTGAGAGATACTTGAGAGGCATACCCAGAGTGATAGGGTCACTCTGCCTCCCACCCATGAAACTAGAGGAAACGATTTTCTTAGATTTCCTATTTTGACCTCACTTCCAGCCTTAAAGGGTTCAAAAATATGGTAATCCACTTATATGATATCTCTAATGCATACAAAGCCAGCAATAACAATTGGAACAGAGTTGGTGCTCAATAAAACATTCTAGTTCTATTCCTGACTGTTTCTATCAGCCCTTTCTGCTTATGAGCACATTCACACACATTAGTTCCTTTGGTCTCTCTAACAACTTCCTGCCTGGGTCCCTGAGTGACAGCATGGAGCAGAACCCCCACTGACCTATACTGAACATACAATGAGAAATAAACCTTTGTGTGTTAAGCTACTGATATTTTGGTGTTAATTTGTTATTGCAACAGTAGCTTGCCCTATTCTAACTAACACACTGCCAACTAATATTCTTGTAAGGATCAAATACTTAAACACTTATAAAGCATTCGGAATAGCACCCAGCATATAGTGAGTGCTATGTAAGAGATTATTAAACTAAATACAAGGAGAAAGGGGGTGGGGTAGGGACAAGGGGTAGGTAAAACCAGAATGATTTGGATCATGAAGAACATTGTTTGTCATAGAAAGGAATTTGAGTTTTAATTAGAGGAATATATTAAAATAGGTAAATATTTTGGCAGTGCTGTTATGTGAGCAGACAGAGACTAAAGACGGTGTCCAGACTGTAGAAAATGCTTAAGATGATTCCAAGCCTTTATTGTTTTGTTATTGTGGTTTTTTTAGTTAATTTTTAAAGATGCTTTAGATTACATAAATGTTATATAGAAAATATAGGGGATTCCCCTCCCCCTCCCACACTTTCCCCCATTAACAACATCTTTCATTAGTATGGTACATTTGTTACAATTGATGAACACATATTGAAGCACTGCTACTAACCATGGTCATTGGTATTGTCCTGCATGGCATTGCAGTGATGAATATAGGCCATTAAACATTTTGTCAAAACCTATAAAATTATGTGGTGCAAAGTGTAAACTATTATTGTATTTTAATTGCAGAAACTCCCTGACTGATGGGCTGAGGGTAGAGAAAGAAAGTAAAAAAATTAAATAAACTGGATTAATATAGAGGCAATAGAGTGCAAAATGTGGTAGAAACAAAAACAAAAATTTGAAAGATACTAAAAATGAATGTTTTCTAGCTGAGTTTGATCTAACCTTCAAGCAACAGATTTTTCCATTATTATCTAAACTATTATGGACCACTGAAAAAGATAGATATTAACAATATTTTTTGAGGCCAGCATACGGTTAGAAATAAAACATTATAAAATTTAAAAAATGTGGAACTATAGACCACTTTTTCTTTATGAATAAAAAGGTAAGTTTATTAATAAAATGTTAGCAAAAACAGTCTAGCAGTAATTGGCAAAAAGAGTAAAAATTATAGTTCAAACTAGTTAGTTTTACATTTCTGCACTTTGTATTTCTGTAAGTTGTGCCTATTTGTTTCTTGTATATTTTCCTAACTCCAGATGGTAATTAACAAATAAAAATTCTTAAAGGAAAAAAAAATCTAGCAGTATATGAAAGAAATACTATATCATGATTAAGTAGGGTTTATTTTGATATTAAGAAATAAAGCAAAGTAATTCATTCATCAACATAATAAAGAAAATGATAATGTCATTAGTTGCTGGGAAGGTATTAAAAAAAGCCAGCCAATAATACTTATAAATATCCTAAGAAAAATAGGCATATAGGGGGCATGGGTGTAGCTTATTGGTTGAGTGCCTGCTTCCCATGTACCAGGTTCTGGGTTCAATCCCTGGTATCTCCTTAAAAAAACAGGCATACAGGATCTTCTTAAATATGATATGGACCAGGAGACAGCAAACTTTTTATGTGAAGATCCAGATTGTAAATGTTAAGGGTGTTGTGGGTCGACCAGTCTCTATCACAATCGCTCAATGTTGAAATGTGAATGCAGCCATTGAATACATATAAAAAAAAATGAGCATGGCTGTGTTCCAATAAAATTTTATTTTTAGATGCAAAAAATGAATTTAATATAATTTTCACATGCCACAAAATATCATTTTTCTTTTGATTTTTTCCAACATTAAAAAATGTAAAAATCAAGAAGATAGTGGGAAGATGTTGGAATAGGAAGCTAGAAGATTTAGTCCTTCAACAAGAACAACTGTTAAACAGGCAGGAACTGTCTTAACCATCAATTTTGAAGCTCCAGAAGCTGTTAGGCCACTGTACAGCATCCAGGGAAGGCCGATAGACTATGATACAGCATGCAGGAGGAGGCTGGCAAATTACAGTAACAAGCTCTAAATTGCTCTTTCCTGGTGGCAGTTACTGATGCCTATCTCCTGCTCTAGCTGCAGGCTGCCATGGAATCCAGGCCTGGCTGGTTGCAGAAAGGGACATAAAAGTCCTCTTCCCTAAGACCAAGGGATCATGGCCAACCACTGATCATGGCTTTTGATTAGCAACTTTGTATTGTTGGGGTCCCAGCTCTGAGGGTGGCTGCTGTTCAAAACCACCCTGGACAAAGGTGACAGCAGAGGAGACTTAAAGATGCTACACTTCCTCAGGACAGAGGGGGACAGCTGAAGTGCTCCACAGAGTACTTTGGAGCAGATCTGTACCCCCTTCATGGGCACTGGTCCTGTTTTAGCCTGGAATGAGTGATTTGGGAAACCACACTCCAGGGTGGCCCCATCCCAGGATTAATCCTCCTGGTAAAAGTAGCTTGAGTCAATGAAAGGAGTGTAAGAAAATATAGAGGTGAACAGTCTGGAGCAAAGACTTGCCTGCCTTAAACACTCAGGAGAGGAAATTCTGTCTTCTGGAAAATATAAGGGATATTCAAACTCCTGTAAACAAGGGAACTCCAAAACAACCAACAAACAGAAGCCCAGGACAAGATACAGGCCCAGAAAAGAGAGGGAGAACCCTGCACATTGCATTTGCATTGGACTGATATTCCTGATAAGGGGACTGCATTAGTAGTACTCTCTAGGGAAACAGAAACTGACTGGAGATATCTGTAAATCTTATGAGATTTTAAAAAATTGCCTCAAGTGACTGTGGGGATGCATGAGTCCAAATTCCATAGGGCAGGCTGCAAGTCAGGAACTCTGATGAAGGTCCTTGATGAGTTCCCCAGGAGAACCTGGCTGTTTGAACTAGAGATGGAAATTCTCTCTCTGACTACTGAAATCACTTCTCCTTTTAGGGTCTTCAACTGATTGGATGAGAAATCTCTTATTGCTGAAGGCAATCTCTTCAGTTGATTGTAGATGTAATCAGCCACAGATGCAATCAACTCACTGATGATTTAAGTTCATGAAATGTCCTCACAGTACAGTTAGGCCAATGGGTGCTTGACCAAACAACTGGGCACCATTATCTGGCCAAGTTGACACATGAGCTTAAACATTACCAGGGCTGAAGCACCAGAAAATCAGGTTACAAAACCAAGAAATCAACATCTCAGGGAATAAATCCCAAAGTTAATATTTTAAATTATAAAATTTACAGAGTGTAACAAGAGCACAGGGCACACAAATAAACAAGAAATGATGTCCCATGCAAAGGAAGTGAATAAAAATCCAGAAAACACCAATCAAGAAGACCAGAATGTAGACATACTGAAAAAGACTTTTAAAAAATTATCTTAAATTATGAAGGAGGTGAAGGAAAATACAGAGGAAAAACTAAAGGATATCAGAAAAACAATGAAAGAGCAAGATGAGAATCTTAGAAAAGAAATAGAAATTTTAAAAAGGAATGAAAAAGAGCTACCAGAGTTGAAGATGACAATAAATGAAACAAAAATTCCTGGAAGAGTTTCAACAGCAGATTGGTGCTGGCAGAAGAAGGAATCAAGGAACTTGAAGACAAGACAATTGAAACGAGGAACAGAAAGGAAAAAGAATTATAAAAAGCAAAAATAGCCCAAGACACACCTTTGGTACACCATCAAGCATACCAATATATGCATTATGGGAATCCCAGAAGAAGAAGAAAAAGAAAGAATTAGAAGTAATATTTAAGAAAATAATGACAGAAAACTTCCAAAACTTAACAAAAGACTTAAATATGCATATCCAAGAAGCCCAGAGAACACCAAACAGGAAAACCTGAAGAAAAATACACCCTGTTATATGTTGATCAAACAATTAAATGCCAAAGACAAGAAGAGAGTTCAGAAAGGTGAAATAGAAAATCAACTTGTTATTTACAAGGGAGTTCCAATTGGATTTGAGGGCTGGTTTATCATCAGAAACCAGAGAGGAAAGAAGGCAGTGTGTTGAGATACTTAAAATGTGCTGAAAGAAAACAAATGCCAGCCAAGAATTTCATATCTGGCAAGACTTGCTTTAAAAAATGAGGGAGAGATTCAGACAATCCCAGATAAACAAAAGCTGAGGGAGTTCACCACCATTAGACTTGCCCTACACTCAATGTTAAAGAGAATTCTTCAGACTGAAAGGAAAGAACATTAGACAATGGTTCAAAGCAATATAAAGAAATAAAGACCTCCGGTATAGGTAACAATTTGGATAATTATGAATTCCAGTACTATTATATTGTATTGTTTGGTGTGTAACTCCACTTCTGAATTCCTACAGGTGCTAAAATACAAATGAATAAAAAGTAATGATAAATCAATGGTTTTGGACATACAATGTATAAAGCTCTAAGTGGTAATAAGTATAAAAAAGGTGATACAGGAGTATAGAAAAAGTATATGTATGTGCTACTAAAGTCAGGTTGGTATCAAGCCAAATATAATTCTTATATATTTAGTATGTTAAATTTTAACCCATGGAAACCACAAGAAAATAGATGAAAAATATATCCAGATAGAAAAGAGAAGGCACTAAACATGGTACAACACAAAAAAACAAATAAATATAAAAGTAGGCATTAAAAAAAGAATTGAGGAACAAAATATTTATGAGACTTATAAAGGCTAAATAGGAAAATGGCTGAAGAATGTCCTGCCTTATCAGAAGTGACTTTAAATGTAAATGGATTAAACTCTTCAGTTAAAAATCAGAGTTTGGATTGTGGAAATATGTCATCAGACTGACAGGCAGAGCGCAATACTCTCACAATAATAACAGAGAAAGAGCCAAAAGCTGTCCAAGGGTCCTGCTTTGGATGTCAGCAGACCAGGACAGTGCTACACAACTCCCAGGAGGGCCAGGGACAGAGAGACAAAGAAGCCAAAACAACAAACATGAGTTACCAAGCCACTGCAGTGGCCAGGAATGGCTCCCATATGCCACTCCCAAGATACTAAGCTGGAGTAGAACCCCTGGCTCACTGCAGTTGTCTGAGAGGGGAACAGACATCTTCCTCCTTGTCAACCATTTCAAGGGAAAAGGGAGGGGGAATCGGGGTGCTTTTCTTCAGTGAATTTGGCCAGAAGAGCCTGCTTTGAATCTTACTCTGGAGATTCAACACAGGAACACAGGAAAGCCCAGACTGAAACACTTCCATGGAAAGGTGGCTGATGAGTGCCATCTACTGGCCAGTCTGGAAATTGCATGGACAAAAACTGTTCATTGTTCTCTCTGTATCCTACCTCTGGGAAAAAGCCTGTACCCTACTAGTGAATCCCTGGCTCAATTTTAACTAAAGCCAAGCAATTTTATTTTTTTATTTTTATTATTTTTTTCACACAACAAATGTTTACTGAGTTCTTCTTAAATACCAAGAAAGATTAGATTATGGAGTAAAGGTGAATTGAACTAAAATCATTATAGAAAAACAAAACAAAACAAAACAAAACAAAACAAAAAACATAAAATAAAACAAAAGCCCAAAATTGAATGTAGTGCAGGTTGATTTTCTTTTCTGATCATGTTTCGGTCATTGATCAAAAGTTGATCAGGAATATTACAATGCCAAGCACAGTGATAATAAACTGTGTTAATTCATAGAATTACAAAATCCAATTCTGTTTGCTGAATCTTTTTTTTTAATTTAATTTTTATTTTTAAAATTTTTTAAAAAGATACTTAGATTATATAAATGTTACACAAAAAATATAGGGATTCCCATAAACCCCACCTCCCACACATTCTACAACCTCCCACATAAATATCCTTCATTAGTGTGGCAAATTAATTGCAATTGGTAAACACATTCTGGGATTTTGCCATTAAGCATGGACCATAGGTCACATTGTAGACCACACTCTCTCCCACACAGTTCTGCATGTTACATGATGATATAAAATGGCCTATATCTGTCATTGCAATGTCACTCAGGACAATTCCCAAGTCCCGAAAAAGCCCCTGTATTACAATTGCTTTTCCCTCTCCCTGCCCCCAGAGCCTCTAGTGGCCACTGGCTCCACATCAGTGTTGTAACTTCTTCCATTGCTTGAATCACAATTTGTCTGTAGTAGAATACCAATAAGTCCACTCTAGTACATAGCTCTTCCCCCCATCCTGAGGCGTCTGGGATGGTGATGTCCACTCCACTTCCAATTGAGAGGGAAGCCAGGCAATTTTAAAGACAGAATAAGTTGAGCCAAGTAGCAAAGGACAGTTGTGAAAAACAAAACAAAACAAAACAAAACAAAAAAACAATAGGCAAAAGAGAGAAATTGGCCATCAGAGAAAATTCACCAACACATTCAGATGCCTACACATAAACTAAAAATCACAAGCCATACTAGGAAACAAGAGGAGATGGCCAACCAAAAGAACTAACCAAATATCCTGAAGAGATACAGGATTTAAGACAATTAATCAGTGATAAATACACAACTCTCCTAAATCACATCAAAGAATTTAAACAAAATATGACTAAAGAAATAAAGGATATTAAGAAGACACAGAAGCAGATGTGGCTCAAGCAGTTGAGTGCCCACCTCCCACATGGGAGGCCCTGGGTTTGGTTAATGGTGCTTCCTGAAAAAACAAAAACAAAAAACCAGAAAAAAAAAACCAAGGAAGCTGATATGGCTCAGTGGTTGAGCAGCAGCTTCCCACATACATGATCCTGGGTTCAATCTCCAGCCCACAATACCTCAAAAAAAAAAAATAAATAAAAAGAAAGATGACACTGGGAGAGCATAAAGAACAATTTGCAAACCTGCAAATATATTAGAGGCATATAAGAGCAGATTTGAATTGCTTGAAGACAGAATTAGTGATTATGAAGACAGAACATCTGAACTGGAAAAGACAGAAGAACAGAAGGAGAAAAGAATGGAAAAAATGGAACAGGGTCTCAGGGAATTGAATGACAAGGTGAAACACTCAAACATTCACATTATTGGTGTCCCAGAAGGAGAAGAGAATTGAAAAGGGGCAGAAAGAATATTTGAGTAGATAATGACCCAAAACTTCCCAACTCTTATGAAAGACATAAATATCAATATACAAGAAGAATATGCATCCCAAACAGAATAAATCTGAATAGACTACCCAGAGACACCTACTATTCAGAATGACAAATATCAGAGATAAAGAGAGGATTCTGAAAGCAGCAAGAGAAAAGCAAAGCATCACATACAAAGGAAACTTGATAAGATCAAGTGCCAAACTCTCATCAGAAACCATGAGGGCAAGAAGAAAGTGGTATGATGTATTTAAGGTTCAAAAGAGTAAAACTGCCAGCCAAGAATTCTGTATTAAGCAAAGCTGTCCTTCAAAAATAAGGGTGGGTTCAAAGTCATCACAGACAAACAAAAACTGATAGAATATGTTACCAAAAGACCAAATTTGCAAGAGATACTAAACAGAGTGTCAAGGGCGAGAGATTTGGAGAAAAGGTTAGACATGAAGATTTGTAGGAAGTGTAAACTAATGGGTAAGAAGACAGGCAATAGAATGATATGACAACAGAGAGCCAAAGGGCAAAATGGATGAAGTAAGAAATGCCTTTACAGTAATAACATTGAATGTTAATGGCTTGAACTCCCCAATCAAAAGACATAGACTGATAGAATGGATAAAAAAATATGAGCTGTCTATATATTGTCTACAAGAGACCCACCTCAGTGTCCATCTCAGATGTAAGGACACAGCCAGGTTAAAAGTGAGAAGTTGGAAAAGATATTCCATGCAAATTGTAACAAAAAAAAAAAGAGCTGGAAAAACAATACTAATATTGGAAAAATAGATTTCAAATGCAA
>JAQZBX010043931.1:0-21518 GCA_029593785.1 Cabassous unicinctus
CAATCAAAGTCCCTAAATGTTCTAAACAAAACTGATCCAATTAAAGTTCCCTTAACTGAATCTAATCAAGAGTCCCCATCTATAGGCACAGTTTTGGATTAGATAAAGAATATAATTTTCTGGGGTCCACAAATGACAAACCAGGACATGGAGCTTTGCCTTAAAAATGTTTAATTATGGTATTGTTTTCCCATTTCTCCTTTCAGTTTTCTTAATTTTGCTTTTTTTATTGTGATTTTATCTTATTATTCCCATAAAATCACTATGGAATTTATTTGCACCAACGATTCAAAATGAGCTTGATAAAGTGTGATGTTAAAAATGACTATTTCAATTAGAGAATAGGTTTCCAAATTGAATCTTATACAATGGGGTATTGTTTGATGTGTGAGGAATAAAATGTAAAAACTTCTCTTTAAATGTATTGTGCTGACATTTTCTTAAATAACATTTCTATTTACACATTGCTTGCTAAACAGTGCTTTTCTACAACATAAATATAATAATGTATAAATGGACAGTCATATAGGTGGAAACATAGTATTATTTTACTGAAAATCTTTTGTAATAAAAACATTTTTCAGGCAGAGTAATAGTTTTCCAAGTAATAAATCTGATCATTTAACTATCACATCAGTACCTTCTTATAATAGCAATCTTAGAATTAACAGAAGTGAGAGTGCTGGTTGTAGTGAAAATCATTTACTCAGTTTACATCCCTAGAAATTGGAACTGCAATATTTTATTGACTTTTTCTCCAAAAGTGCATGTGTTTGGGAAAGTATTCAGTATGGCAATGATTTTTCTTCCACTGGAGAATACTATGAATAATCCAAATGTTATTATAGGGATATGGTCCATAAAATATGAGACACCAATAATAAAGTCTACTTAAGTACATAATTTCATGATTTTGTCTTCAAAAAACATTGAAAGGTGGGCATTCGAAGTAATATATGTGCAACTAGACAAAAAACAAAACAAAACATTTTTTTCTCCTTGGAACAGAGATTTTAATGCCTGCAATTTATAATATTAATCTTAAAATTTCTCAACATAGTAGTGGCTTTCATTTTGTAAATACTAATATTTGCATTTAACAAAAATAATTATTTAAAATTTATACAGCCACATTAAAATAGGTACATTATCATTGATCTCTGTCACTAACCACAGCTTTCTTAGATTCTTTTATTGTCTTCAGCCTTCAGTCAATTCAGGTCACTGAAATTGGAAATGAGAAAAAAATTTAACTTTGAATCATGTTTTAAGTCATGTCATCAAAATGAGAATGGCTTCAAACAATTATCCCATATTTTTTCTGGATAAATCATTCCCCTTATGACTCTCTTAAAGCCTCCTTTATTTGCTTGTTTCTGAGACTATAGTTTATAGGATTCAAGAAAGGAGGGACTATAGAATAAAACACAGATGTGATCATTTCCTGATTCGAGGATGAGTTGGTGGTTAGATTCACATGCACAACAGCGATTGAGCTGACAAAGACAGTCACCAGGAGGATGTGAGGGACAGAAGTGGAAAAGGCCTATTCTTATTCTTCCATGGTTGGAAACTTAAGCAAAGTAGAAAATATGTGAATATAAGATTTGATGATGAAGGGAAAACAACCACCACCTATCACCACCGCAGAGATAAAAATTAAAATTTCATTGCTGAAGGTGTCAGAGCAGGAGAGCTTCAGTAGAGAGGGGATATCACTGAAGAATTGATGTACCACTTTGGACTGAAAAAGCTGAAGATAGAAAGTATTGCCAGTGTGGATTCCAGAGCAGGCCAGACCACTGAGTATGGAGGCCAAAGTCATCTGGACACAAACCCGAGGGTTAATGATCATAGTGTAGTGGAGGGGCTGGCAGATGGCTACATAGCAGTCATAGGCCATGATGGTGGTTCCAAATAGCCAAAAGACATCTTGATAAAGAAGACAAATTTTGAGGACTCACAGCTCCTTATTTTAAAATTTATCATAAAACTACAGTGGTCAAAACAGCATGACTATGATTGTTGGTAATAGTATGATGACATTATTTCATAATCTGTAATAAATATTCCACCACAGTGTGGTGTGTTGGTATGGGAATTGAATTGAAGAGGTGTTGTATGGGAATTTTAAACATGTGCATGATTGTTTTGTAAGTTCACATCCTCTGTAATAAAAATATATTTAAAAATAATAAGGTGGGTTGAGGGAAAAATACACCAAATGTAGGATAAAGGCTGCATAGTTAATTGTAATATTTTGATGATGCTCTTGCATAGTTTGTAACAAATGCTTCACAACAATGCAAGGTGGTGGTGGTGGGGTGATATATGGGACCCCTATATGATGTTATGCATGTTTATTTTGTAAGTTCATAACTTTTACTGTAACTTATGGTTTATGTATATTCATAAATGAATGATATATTTGAATAAAATATTCTAAAAAGCATGAATATGAAACAACTTGGGACACATATAAACAATTGGAATTGAATTGAGTTCAAAGATAATTGCTCATATCTATGGCCTATTGATTTTGGCCAGGATACCAAGTTCACTCAATTAGGAAAGTATAGTCACTTCAATAAATGGTGAAACCAAAAGTTTACATCCATATGTAAAAAGATCAAGGAGGAACCATACATCATACCATATACAAAAATTAACTCAAAATTAAACAAAATTTTAAATAAAAGTCCTAGGAATATGAAACACTCAGAAGGAAAAACAGGGTATCATCTTCAGATCCCAATTTTAGGTAATGGTTTCTTAGACTTCACAACAAAAGCAGGAACATCAGAAGAAAATAACACATAAAAAGGACTTCATCAAAATTAAACACATTTTTCACCAACAAACTTCATGAAAATAAAAATACAACCTAGAGAATGGGATAAAATATTTGGAAAATACCTATGTGATAATGGTTTCATATGTGGAAATACATAAAGAAACCTAGAAATCAATTAAAAAGGCAAATAACACAAATTATTTTTTAAAAGTGGTAAAAGATGACAAATGTGATACTAGTTAACACCCACTGGAATAGTTACCATTAAAAAAATAAGTGTTGGACTGGATGTGGAAAAATAGGAACACATCATTTTGATGGGAATGTAAATTGTTATAGCAGCTCTTGAAAATAATTTGGTAGGTTCACAGAAGGTTAAATAATGTATAGAATTATTGGTAATTCCTCTTAGAACATATATACCCAAGGGAAATGAAAGCAGGGACTTGAACAGAAATTTTCACACCAGTGCTCTTAGAGGCAATATTCACAATTGCCAAAAGATGGAAGCAACACAAGTGTCCATCAATCGAATGGGTACATAAAATGTGGTATTTACATACAATTGAATATTATTCAGCAATTAATAGAAATGGTGATCTGATAAATATGACAGCATGGATTGAACCTTGAAGACATCAAGTTTAGTGGAATAAACCAGACACAAGGGACAAATAACGTATGATATGCCTGATTTGAGATATTAGAATAAGCAAATACACAGAGACAGAAACTCTAATACAGGTTACCTTGGAAGAATTGAGGCTAGGGAAGGAAAATTAAAGATTAGTGGGTACAGAATTTCTGTTTGTAGTGATGGAAAAGCTTGGTAATGGATAGTGGCAATGGTAGCACAACATTGTGAATGTAATTAATACTAATGAATTACGTATTTGTGGTTAAAAGGGTAAATTTTAGGTTGTATATATGTTACAAGAAAAATATTTTTTAAGAAAACAACAGCATAGGACTTTACATCACAAAAAGCACCCTAATATTAACTATGGACTATAGTTAACAGTACAATAATATTCTTTCTACAATGTACAAATTGTCCACACTAAGCTAATGCAAATTGTTAATATTTGAGGGGCAGGTATAAGGGAAAAGTACCTCTGTATTTTCCGTAAGATTTTTCCATATGTCTTCAACTTCATTAATTTTAAAAAGGCTGTAAAGTTAAAAAAACAAAAAACAGTACTTAGTGATTAAATTGATACTATTGACCTAAGGGTTATGTTGATGGAACAAAACAGACTTAGAGCAGTTTTTATTTTCTTTATAAAAAATGAACACTGTTATTGAACATTAGAAGTCTCCTTCCTAAACACCATCATTTTTTATTGCGTTTTTCTCCTGAGTTTGTCAAAATACTTGTTTCCCACTGCTAAATTTACCATACAACTTCTTCTTCATAGTGTAACATGATAGGTAATTGAATAGCCTTGGATGTAAGAGAGAGTTCAGGGTTATTTAATCTCATTGTAATTGCTTCAGGGATATATAGAAATTGTTTGTTAAACAATTTTAAAATGTGGAAAATAGCATAATTGTGATTGCTATTCTTTATCAAGTTTTAAAGAGATGAAATATAATTATATATTAAATTTACATAGAGCAAAGGTGGTTACTACTACCCAGCAATTAAATATCAGAAAGTTTTCATAGTAAAAACTTCACTGGATACCTCAAATTTTCTTTTACTATATGAGGATTATTTTGATTAAATGGAATATTTCAATAATATGTAATCATAACACTTTTTGCCTGTAAATATCCTAAAGATCTTCTATCTGCCTCAATAAATATTTTATTCATAGTGCTTACACCAGTACAATTTCAAGGTAATATATATCATTATATTTTCAATTCTTATAGTTAGACTATCTTCCACACACAGATCTTCAAATAGCTTTTAAATTTTTTTTCTTTATTTTTAAAGAAGTTTTAGATTACATAATTATTACATAAAAAATATAGGGGATTCCCAAATACCCCACTGCTTACCCCTCCCACAATGTTCACTAATAACAAAATCTTTCATTAGTGTGGTACATTTTTTACAATTGATGAAAATATACTGAAGCATTGCTACTAAGTAAGGTCTATTTACATTATGTTTTACTCTTTGCACTGCACAGTTTTATAGGTTTTGACAAGATGTAAAATGGCCTGTATCCATCATTACAATGTCATGCAGGACAATTCCAATGACCCCACAATATCCCCTGTAATACTTCTTCTTCCCTCTAACTCTCCTCAGAACCTCAGCGGCTGCTGCCTTTATATCAATGATACAAGTTCTTTCATTGCTAGAATAATAATAATTCTATTTTAATCCATAGTTGCATTCCTCTTATATGTTTGTTCATTCCTCAATCTTAAGGATTTGGGGATGGTGATGCCTACTCTGTTTCTGACTGAGAGGAGACTTAGATCCCATGGGGGAGGTGGATGGAACTGTCCTGCTTGCAATTATAGGTAAGTTTCTGTTTTGGGCAATGGGAATTATCCATCACCATACTTTTGATATTAATACTTGTCCTGGGCAAGTACAAAGAAATGGAGAGTAGGTGTTGCAACTCTGCTGAGATTCACGGTTCAACTGTCATATGAACACACTGGAGATTAAAGTGTTAATTACAGGTTCAAATAAAAGGGGCAGAAGAGTCATTTGTAGGGAAATTATAAATAAGTCTAACTCTGTTACATTGGGAAGCATATATTCCAAAGTAAGGCACACTGAAAGGGTGCCGAATTTCTGAGATTGTCTATCCTGCCTATCATGTCTAGATGTCTCTAAAGACATCAGGAGATCTGCTGTTTGAGGTACTGTTTACAGTGGCAGTCAATGAGATCCTGCTGAGACATGCATAAGAATAACCTCTGGAATGACCTCCAGACTCACTTTGAAATCTCTTAGCCATAATGAATGAATTTTATTTCATATTTCCTCCTTTTGGTCAAGGCCTTTTTCCAAATGCATCACTAGTTGCATGGTAATAATGGTAATAATCCCTCAGTGCCAGGGAGGCTTATCTTGGGAGTCATGTCCAATGCTGGGGAGAAGTTAGTGTGTTTATAAACTATGTTTGGCTTAGAGAGAGACCACATTTGATCAAGAAGGAGGCTTTCAGGAGGCAAATCTTAGGCAATGTATAATACTAGGCTAAGTTTCAATTTCACAAGAAAAGGTTCATATGTACAACCATCAATATGAAGGGCCTCGAGTAATTCTCTGTCCTCCTTTGCTAGGCACTGCCCTTGAACTCTGAGCATTCTTGCTGCTCTATTAGAGAATGTAGCAGGACTTCACAGGATGGGAATTCAATATTCTTTTGTTTATTGTATGGGCCTCCACCCACCGAGAGAAGACTCCATGACCACTTGAAGATATAGAGGCATGTCCAGGTGCACCCTTCCCCACACATCCCCCCATCACCACAGCCACATCAGTGATCCTCCCCTGCCACAGTTGTGACCCTTCTGCAACCCAACCCCCCCAAAACAAAGCAAAAAATAAGCAAATAAAAATACCTAAATAAAATGAGAATAATAAATAAAAATATAATACATAAACAAAAATAAAAGTAAAAATAAAAATATTTTTAAAAAGTAAAATAAAACAATTTTGAATGTGTCTTTCATCACTGAAAGATCTGTTATCTTTTATATATAGTGTCAATTTCTTCTGTAGTTTTCCCCAGTGTCTTATTTTTTTCACTTTATCTTCAAAGAAGTTTTAGGTTATAGAAAAGTCACATAGAAAATAGAGAGGATTCCCATATTTCCAACACCCTCCTCCATCCCAATCTCCCCTATTACATTGTACATTTATATGGTACATTTGTTACAACTGATGTACAAATATTGAAGCCTTGCTACTAACTATTGTCAATGGTTTACATTAAGGTTCACATTTCACACTGTACAGTTTAATAGGTTTGACAAAATTTTAAATACCCTGTCTCTATCAGTGCAAGATCATGGAGAATAATTCTAAATGCCCTAAAATTGTCCTGTGTTCCATCTATTCTATTCTCCCCTTCCCCTTTCCTTGGAACCTATGGTAACCACTAAGCTTCAATTTTTGAAGAATAAGGTTTATAGTTACATGCAACAATATTGAGGGCTTGACTTACTGGTCTTTTTTCTTTTATTAGGCATTAACTATATTCTCAAGAGATTCTTGCCCCTAGAAAGCATAGCTGGAATCCCCAGGATGAGAGTTAAATATTTTCTTCTTTATTTTGTAGGTCTCCAACCACTGCAATAACATGAACTCTTTCATATTCCACAGAAATATGCCCCAAGTGTGCCCTATCCCACATATTCCCCCACTCCCAACTCCCTGCACCAGTTACCCTCCCTTGCCATATTTTCCAGAACCTCCCACCATTGTAGTTTTAACCAGAGACCCACCAATCCCAGAGCCCACCTGCTTCTTCTTCCAGCCCTACCCCCAGTTCCATGGATAGTCCAATCCACCCTCCACCTTACTCACCCTCATAGTCCAACACCATCGAACCCATTCACATCACTGCACCATCAACCCCATCCACTGCCCAACCACCTCTTTCCACCTTATCACACTTGTTACCAAAATATTGCATGTTTCCTTCAGTTAATGGAAAAAAAAAACATGATTACTCTAATTCAACTCTTGAATTAATTCCAATTTTTCATAAAAACATATCATATGGTATGTATTTCTCATGAAATCATAATTCTATCCAATAACATAGTAGTAATATTGGATTCTGCATAGAATTATTACCCTAAACCTTTATTTTCCTTTTTAATAGAAATATTATATATCTAATTTAATTAATACATATCTTAAAGTCAACAATTTCAATGTGGTTTCTGTGAAGACTTTTAGGTCATATAGAAAACAAAATGTTTTCAAGTTAAATACAATTTTCCAAAATATATTTTATGTTAAATTCATTTGAATTTGTATGGTTTGGTTGCAGAAATAAACATAAACACCAAGACAACAGACTAAAAGGCACAGCTACAAACCCCTTATACTGGAACACTTATATAAGACAGAGGTATTGTAAAGTAGTACTGTTACAATAATATGTATTTTTCAATAAATGGTGCTGTGACAACTGTATAAACATTTTGGAAAAAATGATATTTTACTTACATTAATGGAGCAGCATCTACCCTTGTTTCAAATAGTAGATTATGGCAAAGAATCATCCATTTCTTGAAGCTTTACTTGCCCATTCTTTTGCCATTTATATTGTCTAACTCAGCTAGATGGACTATCTTTATATCAGTGGAGTACTGGAGGGCTAAACTCATATTTTTTTAAGGTTACATTTCTTTTGGATTTTGTTTGCTTTTTGGCGGACTAGCTGCTCTTTAATGGGAGGCACAGGCCAGGCACTTACGTGCAGGTGGCTCTGAGGCTGGGAGGTCTCGGCGTCCAGGTCAGCTACTCAACGGCTTTCACCAGGGCCTCGCTGGCCTAGATGCGAATTTGGATTCCTGCCGGCAAAGCCTCATCCGCCGCCCCTGGCAGCCCCGACTGTTCCTTTTCCAAGTTTGCCTTCGCCACCCCCAGGTCCCACAAGTCCAGCGTCACAGCTTCTTGGGCCAGTAGTTGCAATGGAGATTCGGCATTCATCGTGAGGGGGCCGCTGCTGAAGGATTCCTGGGATGCGGTGCCGTCCTCGGCGTGGACAACAAGCAGCCCCGGCCGCAGGATGTACAGTGTGGTGGACACGTGGGCGGCCAGGAGGCCCAAGGCCCCTGTCTGCGTGGGCATGTCCACCTGCCGGACGTTGGTGCCGTTGAAGACCACCTGCGTGGGCGAGGCCAAGGTGAATGGCATCTGTCCCGGGCAGGCGGCGGGGGCCGGGGCAGCAGCGGCCTCGACTTAGGTGTACCCTGGAGCCCGAGGTGGCCCAGGCCAGGCAGAGGAGCAGCGCTGCGGGTAGCATAGTGGAGGCGGGCCTCATTATTTTTCTTTCTGTAAGACTTAAAACATACTTCACGAATCATATTTTATTACACCTGGAGTGGAAGCAGAGGAATTAACTATTTTCTGAAACACGAACATATAAAAGGAAGGGAACAATGACTTAGAAAAGATTATTCATTTTAAAAACTTCAGAAAAATCCCTATATAAAAGCTAAATAATTAATCATTAACTTTAATTCTAATTCATATATGATTTTATTACAATTAGCTCATATTAAGTTTGTCCTTGAGTCCTTGTATCTCCCCCAAAACGTTACCAATCCTTTGCTAGGGGGTAAGTAGATAAACTGCAAGATTGCATATTATATGTTAGAACAATTTTTAGAAAAGCTTAGAAATGTGGAAGAACACAAGGGCAACAAGTAACAGCCAGCATTCTCAGAATTCCTCATTGCTGAAAGCATATACAATTTTAGTCTAGAAAAATCAGTCAGTTTTATAAAATTAAGCTTTTACATTGAAAAGCACAGCCTTTAACAGGCACAGAGAAAAATAGTCCCTAAAAATCTCATTAAATAATTTTTAGAAAGAAAATCATGCTGTTATTAAATGCAGTTGGTACTGGGACTCTGGGAAAGCAGGTGATAATCTTGTGCCCCAGCTGCTGGCCAGGGACTTAAGAGCACTAAAATATTAATAATAGTACAAATGAATCGAAGCATGCTCTATAAAAAGTAAATATTTGTAAGGTCAATATATAATGGGTGGGTATTATGAGCAAGAGGCATTTTGCTATTGTTGACAACTGAGACAATGGGTCATAAGTTAATGCAGAATTTACAGTCAAAATGTAGTTACCTATAAGAAAAGAGAAATATTGTTACTGCTAAATGTTTTATTTCATCCTTTTAAAAATATCTCACTCCATCATTTCATATTTCCAAGAATTGTATTACAATTTTCTCTCCTATGTATTATAATTGTTCATTGGTCTTGTGCTTTTTTAGAATAAAACGTGACTGTGGGACCAGAGATGACCTTGTGACAGAGTTTTACAATCCATTAATTCACCAGAGGATTTTGCACTTTCTGCCATAGCTAATTGAAATTCTACCTTTCCTATTTGCTAGCTGGGGTGTTGCAGTGATGTTTCTAATCTGTGGCACAGAGATCTAGTAAGCTGGGAGCCATGAAAGTAAAATGTTAATGTGGACAAGAATTTGAAAATAAAGCTTTCAGGACAAGTATAAAATGCTCTGGAGATCTCAGCATTAGTATCAGAGTTGCTCTGAGGATCAAATGAATGAACTCTAACCACATTCCATCCATATTTTAAAATATGTATTCCAGATTTAAAAATCACTGTATTTGTTAAGAAATGATAGCATCTTCATTTTATATCTTCCCTTAAGATCTTCAGTACAGTTTTATTCCAAGATAAATGCACTTATCTCTTGATTTTATCTGATTAAGAAACCATCTATATAGCAATAAAGGAATTTTTAAAAAATTATGATCATCCAAAATGAAGACAATGGGAAGGGTCACTGGATTTGATCTTCATACAATTTAGAAGACAGCTAATGAAAAACAGAAGATAATGAATGGGAAAGGAAGCTTTAGGTGATAAGATTTATGTAAGCAGAAAGAAGGATTTTTTGACATCATGAAATTCAGAAATATGGAGCCTATGGGAGAGGGAAAGAACATATCAAATTGATACCTGATACATTGATTAAGAATTTGCTTAGAGAAATATCAACTATCTTTGCTTCATACTGTTTTAACACAAAAACACCTAGCAGGCAGTGAGGATTAAAATATCTGAGAGTGATTCTTTATTGAAATAGAAACTGAAATTTTTTCAGGGGAAAACATGCACAGCTTTTGTGGATTGAAGGCTGAGCAGAATGTGTCCTGCAAAGTGACACTGAGAAGCCACACACAAATAATGAATATTTGCCAGCTACACACACACAGCATTTTTTTAAAAAGGCTCATCACACAAATAGCTCCTGGGTACAGACAATATAAGTAACTTTCAATTAGCTTATTCAGGGTTTTGAAGAGACATCTCAGGATTACACAGCATTGGAAGAAATCAAGATTTTGAATAAGAGAAACATTTTAAATAACTCCAAATTTAATGAGAAAATTAATTAACAGAGGGATATTTTATAATTGCTAGTTAATACACTAAAAGAGATAAAGGATGATTGTGAATCTGTATTTTGCCGTGAGAAAAATAAATCTAATACTAAAAAGAGCTAAGAGAAATTATATAAGATCTGCATGTTTTCAAGCCTTAAAATCACCAAGAATGTTTTAAGGGATTTGAAGAATATGTTCATAATATAGAAATAAAATTAAAATTGAAAATATGCAGGAATATATGTTTTCTTACTGCTGAGATAGAAATAACATTGGTGATTAAAATTTTTAAAAATTCTAGTAAAAATTCATGAGGAAATAATATAAGTTTAAAGTCAGATTTCAGTGCTATAGCCTAATAGTCTCCTCATTCAGCAGTTGTGTATCAGTTCTATTTGCTTTATTACTCCATCAAGATACTCTATGAAACTGAATTCAACAAAAGCAATTTAAAAAACATGTTTCTCTAAGCCCACACACTCAATACACTCTTCAAGTTTGGATGTATCCAATACCTTGAAATCCTCTCAAAGTCATAACTAAGCATTGATACAAAAAATATTGATACAAAAGATGTAGCCATCTCCATATGATATTATTCTTGTTTTTGCTCAAAATAATCCCATCCATTTCACCAAATATTTTAACAATGTGGGAATTATTTTTAAGAAGGTTACATGAATTATTCACTTATACTATTGAATATAAACTTCTAAGGAACAGAGGTATTTCTACTTTCTACCACATGTGTGCATAATGCAAAATATAAAAACAACTAAACAGTAGACATTTACAAGAAGAAATTCAAACTTAAGAACACATGTCAAGTATAAATTAAACTTCTCTCAGATTTTGGTTAAATTTTTTTTGAAAATCCAAAGTCCTTGCAATGAAACTCAAAACATCTATACAATGTTCTTCCTAGAGCAGTGCCAATCTGCCTGAATATAGATGATGGGGTTTATAAACGGGGACACCATGAAGTAGAACATGACTTTGAGGAGATTTTTAAGAGATGCATTATTTGCTATCAGAAAACAAAAAGCAATCAAAACAGACGTTACAAACAAAATGAAAATTGCAAGCTGAGGGTTACTGCTGGTTAAAATTTTGTTAGGTGCTTCCACAGAACACATCCAAAGTACCATCGAAAATATATTAATATGTGACATAAACATAAAGACAGAATATATTAACTCAATACAATCATATATGGTTTGGGAACTGTAACTGAAATTCCAAGATCTATGAGGGATAAATTGCATATAAAGAAGGACATTGGAGAATGTAGCTGTGGATCGGTTACAATGACAATAACAGAAGATTTCCAGTCAGTGCCCTCAGACAAAGCACTAATAACAGTAGACCTTTCAAAACTTGGACCCACCGAGAACTTGAAATATCCATGTGGAAGATTTCCATGAAGATGGTGGGGTTTTCTAGGTTTTATGATATCCTGCAGTCAAATTAAATGAAATGATAAGGTGCTGGTAGCAACCATTGTGAGACAATGTACATCACTAACAAATAAAATGCCACTGTTGGTGTCAATAAATGGCTTCAAAGAAGAATTGTGGTATAGAAGCAATGCACAAAAGTAAATATTCTGATGTTTATGAATGCACATACTTCTCTTTTCATTTTCTTTCCTAACTCTGATGATATATATTAATTTCAATAATCATAGGATCAGAGAATATAAGCACATGAATGAATTTTAAATGAAATACAGACATACTGATCTTTCAGTTATTGAATCATACTTACACTATTTCTCTAAATATTTTTTCAAACTCTGCCTGGACATACTCAGCGATTGTTTTCTTATTTTCTTCAGTATCAAATAGCTGTCACAGGCATGCTCTGTAAGTGATCCTCATTATCAGCATATTTGTTTGAACAATCTAATTATTGCTATTTCATTGTTGGGCCATGGAACCAGAATGACTTGATGTCTTCCCTTTTTGGCCAGCAGTGTAGGCACTGTTTCTGTACAAAGTTCATAAATGGTTCTGAGGGTTTTCTCAGAAAGACTTTAATCCAGTTGAAACAAGACAGATTATGCCTCCCCAGCCCTCCATTTCAGCTGTTTTCTGAGATATTAATGTGAACGCTTTCTTTCCTCTTTTGTCCCATAGTCTGTAAAATGTTCAGAATCAAATGGATTCTCATTTCCTTTGCCTTCTATAACCAAAGTTCCCTTTCTTTCACTCTACTTCACCTTCTCCGTTGCATACGTTAGTTAAGGAAAGCATGTCACCTGACTTTCTCCCCCAGACATCATCGTACTCTCTGCTCTGCATGTATTACAATATTTAAAGAGCTAACATTCTTTCCAGATATCTTAACTATGATCTATTTTAGTTTTTGCTAAAGTCTCTTCATTGAAAATAACTATTTTAATTACAATTATTTTACTTGAGCTTGTCTTGAAGTATTCCAAATTATGAAGAAGTCTTCTTTCATTCTTACTTATCATTTCAATTATAAAACAAATATACTTGGGGGTGTCTTATTTCAGTACCACTTATTTTTCATAACTTGGCAACTATGAATTAGAGGTGTTATAACTATAAAATATTAGAGTTTTAAACTTCAATATATAAATCTTTATGTATAAATAGTTTGTCTTAAATATTATAAAATGTTTGTTAATATTTTCTGTGAAAAAACAATGAAATGTTTATTTCTTTATTTTAGTTATATTCTAATAAATTTCTAGTGTCATAGTACAATATTTCATGCAAACGGTTTTCTAGAATAATCTTATCAAATATGCATGTTTTTTCCTCATATTCTTGTTATTATGGACAAAATACTTTAAGCAGAGTATTTTATTAAATATCATGTCAATAGCCAGTGATAAAATATGGACCTAAATGAAGGCTATTGGACCATACCATACTTCCTAATATTTTTTTAATTAGCTTTATCCAAACTATATATTGATATTGATCCTGAGAAATCTCCTATTCTCTAGGTCTTCCTATTGCATTTTTTTAAATTAATTAATTAATTTATTTATTCCCCCCTTGCTCCTTGTGTTTGCTGTGTCCATTTTGCTGTGTGTTTTTTCTGTGTCTGCTTATCTCCTCCTTGCTGTGAGGTCTTGCTGCATCAGCCCACCACGCCGCACAGGACCGCCCACCCTCACAAGGAGGCCCCGGGAAGCGAACCGGGGGCCTCCCAAATGGTAAATGGGAGCCCATTGACTGAGCCACACCCGCTTCCCTTCCTATTGCATTTTTCTCCCTCACCTGTACAAATTTTCAACTAACCCTATGCTAAAGTTATTTTACATCTTACCATTCACATGGTATCGTGATTATTAAATAAATGAGGTTAGGCAAAAGTGAGATTCAGGATTTACATCTGCCTCTTATTACCCAGTAATGTTTAGAAGCTACTTCTTTCACAATTTAAACATGGAAAACATAATTAGTGAGATTCCAATTCTAATAGTGTATTAAAATATGGATAGACCATAAGTGGTACTTAATATCCTGCAAACCTTAGAAATTGTTCCTAATAAAATCTACACTGGATATCCAATTTCTTTGGCTCTTTCAATGACTACTTTTCCTTGTGAGGATTAGTTTTCATGAGAAATATCTGAAACTTACTTATGATTGTAGTTTTCTCAAAATTTCTTTATGATCTAGCCTATAATGTTTCATTTATAGTACTTATGCTAATTCACTTTCTAAGAAATTTTGTATATCATATTTTAGATAAACTAATTGCCTATAATAAATGCAAGACTCAAAAACATTCCATCTTTATTAGGAGTATATTAGTAATATATATTTAGGTTATGGGACATGATTAACAAAGTAAACTATGATCTGAAGACATCCAGCTGTATCAGTAACTTTTTAATTTAGTTATTATTAAAGAATCACATGAATTAATACACACACATATACTTGAGAAATGAAGAAACAAATTTATGTTCTGTAACATGAATCTTTCTTTTGCACGCTTCACAGACTTCAGAAAATCCAGTGTATTACCCTTATCTTCTTTAAAATGCAAGTAATCACTTCATAGAGAGAGTTACATTATCCTAAATCATGTGAACACTTTTGAATCTGTATTTTATAAACATAGGTATTCTTTAAGAAGTACGTATATCAGCCATACTTCTGACACACCCTACAGAAAAACTGATTTAGCCTCAGAGTCAAGTTTTCTCTTCAAATATTGATTGGTCAGGTTTCTGTGGATATACTCTGGAAATTATTTAAATGCAATAGTGTTTTGTAGCAGTAAACTGGATAAAAATATTTTTTGTAAAAGAAAAAAAGCAGAAGTATTCAAAGATGTTTCCTAGTTCCTTAGAATTTCAATATATTTTCAATTTTATACCTGCCTATTAATATATTTGTTTAAAGCATAATTTATACATAAAATTATATAAGCCTTAATAGAATATATTTCTAAACTTTTAAATTAAAATTATTTTATCAAGGAAAATAATATACTGTTTAAAATCAACAACATAAATAGAAAAAACAAATGGCCAATGCCTAATAAATTATAGAATAATGGATTACATTTTAGAATTTGTTTTTTTTAATTTAATTTTTATTTATTTATTTTAAGATACTTAGATTACATTAATGTTACATAAAAAAATATAAGGATTTCCATATGCCCCACCTCTCACAACTACCACAACCTCCCACATAAACATCCTTCATTAGTGTGGCACATTAATTGCAATTGATAAACACATCCTGGGGCTCTGCCATGAAGCATGGACCATAATTCACATTGTAGACCACATTCTGTCCCACACAGTTCTACATGATATATGATGATATTAAATAGCCTGTATCTGTCATTGCAATGTCACTCAGGATAAGTCCCAAGTCCTGAAAAAGCCCCGGTATTACAACTGATTTTCTCACTCCCTGCCCTCCAGAGCCTCCAGTGGCCACTGGCTCCACATCAATACTGTAATTTCTTCCATTACTTGAATCACCATGTGTCTATAGTAGAATACCAATAAGACCATTCTAGTACATATCTCTTCCCCCCATCCTGAGGAGTTGGGGATGGTGATGTCCACTCCATCTCCAATTGAGAAGGGGCTTATATCCCATGGGGAAGATGAGTGGGGCTATCCTGCCTGCAGCTGGATACCACCACAGATTTAATGCAATCCCAATAAAAATCAACACTGTATTTTTTAATGAATTGGAAAAACTAACTATAAAATTTATTTGGGTTGGTAAGGGGCCCAAATTGCCAAAGACATATTGAAAAAGAAAAATGAAGTTGGAGGTATCACACTACCTGACTTTAAAACATACTACAAATCTACAGTGGTAAAAACTGCATGGTATTGGCACAAGGATACACATACTGACCAATGGAACCGAATTGAGAGTTCTGATTTAGAACATATTTTGAAAGGAGAGAAAGTAAAAGGAAAAAGAAGTCATGCACAGATCATGCTTTTATTCACCACAAGAAATCAGGAAATTTCCTGGCACATGGGAAATGAGCTCTAATATTTGGCATCCTTCAGAATACTTGATACTAACCCTCAGAAGCAGTTTATAGGAGAGCAATCAATTTGTCATGAATATTCTTAGTAATAGCTACCATTCTTGAGATAATCTGAATACTGGGGACACTAAGATGATCTGAGAAAAATCTAAGAAATAACGACTTAAAAATACAAAGTCATTATGAACCCCTACAGTAGGTCAACACAATCCTCAAATGTAAGCAGGAAAAGTTTGTTGCATAGAGAAAAGAAGTAGAATCTATAGAAGCAAATACCCCTTGATTCAGCAAAGGAAATTTTTTACTTCAAATTATCAGGAATATTTGACAATGGTTTCAATTACCCCAGAAGCTATTTATCTACCATCATCATAACCCTATGATTTCATTTTCTGTATGTATATTTTGGGACAAATACCAAAACTCAGGTTGATGAAGGATGCAAACTGCCCCCAATATAACAAGGAAAAGACAGAATGAATCAAAATATACAGAACTGGGCAGATTTGTCATATTGAGATGAATATGAGGAAAAATAATTAAGAGCATTTACTAATGCCATAGTATTTTTATCTTCATGGTAATGTAGATCTCAGAAGAGGATAGTAGTAGACACAGTACATACAGAATATATTATCTCAGATTCCTGAATATATATAGAAATGGGTAGAATATACATAAATTATCTTTTCCCACTTTTTTATTTTCTGTTATACTTAACACTTTATAAAATTATCAAAGAAACTACAGGTATTATAATTAAAAGTCTTATATCTATTGAAAACTACCTTTTTAGAAATTAAAATTGGTATATTTTTGGTTATTTAATTTGTTAAAAATAATGAATCCATAAGAAGAGAAACATTGTTTTACAGTTTGGTTTCACAATTGTTTTCACAGTTGTGAAAAATCGAATTATCCTGGCATATTAAGAGACAGCTGAATCTTCATATTTATTTCTTCATTTATCCTGTTGCAACCTCTGTTTTTGGCAGAAGAATATGAAGATAAAATGTCCTCACACAGACATATTAGTAGAATATGGAAGTTATATTAGATGAACACTAATATTCTTAATATTATACACGAATATTCAGCAAGCGCTAATTTCTTATAGAATATTTTCTATATACAGTTTGAAGATATATTCACGAAATTCCATAATCTGTTGAATTTAAATTAATTAAACTATTTAGGCACTTGATTGTTGCTATTGTTGTTTTTACTTATCTGAAAAATATTGGTTCAAAGATTGAGGCTGATCTTCTAAATATGACATATTTCAAATTACAAGAACAAAGTAAATCACTTTTATTAACATCACTAGTATTTGTACCAGTAAAGTCTTTAAGTATTGAAAAGCTATCAAGCTCATGGGCAGTACACATATTTTCTTAATATCTAATTTTCATTCAAACTCAAATTGTAAAATTAGGAATTAATTTTAAATTTTCTCCTTTCATTAATATTTACTAGGAGTAGTCTCTATCAGTAAATCCCTATTGAATTCCTGATATTAGTATTTGGTTTGCTATGTTTTATTTCTGATATATCTAGGTAGGATTAAATCAAGTTGGTCTTTTCAGTGAAACCATTTTAACCTTTTTACTTTAGTCACTTTTTCTTTTGTTACTGTATTCTTTATATTAATGTTTTCTTTATTATTTTCTTCCTTCTACTTACTGGAAGGTCACTTTACTCTATTTTTCCTACCTTTTGGAATTGAAAATGTAGGTCTTTGTCTGTAGACCTTTCTCTTTTTCTAGTAAAAGGACTTACAGTGTTAAACTTCTCTCAATGCCCTACCCTATTTTCTATGCTTTGTATTTTCACTCTCCCTCAATGTAAAATATTTTAAAATATTTACTTGTAATTTCTTTTTGATTCACAGATTGATTTTGCTGTTTATTTCCCAAAATTTAGATTGTTGTTGAAATCAAATTTAATCAACTTTGATGAGAACATACTTTTTAAATTAATACTTTTAAATTTATGGAGTCTTTTTAAGGGATCATTATGTCATGTGTCTTGGCATATCCTCAATGGAAAGGGTAACTAAAACCACAATGATATTCTGCTATACAGCTCCATTATTTACAATGTAACAAATCTGGCAACAAAAAATGATAGTGATGACTTTACACAACCTAACTTTTCATGCATTTTATTTATATCATTTTTCACAAATGTTGTGAAATTTGACAAGGTTTTGTGTACATTAAATTCCACATATGCTATGAACCAGTGGGTTCAATCTTCATTTGTACCCAGGAGAACTGAGTGCATAATTGAAAAGAAACTTGTTCAAAAATACACGTAGCAGGTTTAATAATTCTAACTAATAGGTGTTAATGGTGCAGGTGTCCAACAAAAGGAAATGTTTAAAGAAATATGAAATATTTTATAAAACACAATATTACTTAAATTTTAAAAACACAAGTGCACTCATATGATAAAAATGTAGATAAAATTTCAATAATGATAATTTGAGGTTGAAAAAGAGGCTTAAACTAAGATATTAGCATTGTATGATGTGAATTATAATAAGTTTTAGAGTAGTGTTTTACTTTGCCAAAAGGCAGCCAAAGCAAAATACCGGAAATGGGTTGGCTTTTATAAGAGAGATTTACTTGGGTAAAAGCTTACAAATTCCCAGTCCAGGAGAAGTCCATATCAGGGCACCATAAGAGGTGCTTTCTCACCAAATTTAGCTACCACATGGCAAAGCAAGTTGGCTGCTGGTCTCAGCAGAGGTCTCTGTCTTTCTGTGGCTGTAGACAAACCTGGCACATTGCTTGTCTTTTAACAGGCTTCTTTTTTCTCTCTCTCTCTGGGCCTCCACTCTTTGAGCATCTCAGGGACTTCTCTCTTTGCAGCTCAGCTGTGGGCAACCACTCTTACATGGCAGCATCAACGATGGTGGCTACCTTCACTTTCCTGTGTCTCTGCATCTGTCTGCCTCTCTTTGTCACTGGGTTTATATCACACCCATCCAGGAGGCAGAAAATCAACCTGATGTAGTCTAATCAATATTTTATTAGGTGTGAGATGTTCATGTGATTTTTTTTCTGTCCATTTGTTAATGTGGTATATTACAATGTTTGATTTTCTTTTACATTGAACCATCCTTGTATACCTGGGGTGAAACCCACTTGATCACAGTGTATACTTCATTTGATCTGTTACTGAGTATGATTAGCAAGTAATTTGTTGAAGATTTTAGCATCCAGGTTAGAGATTGGATTGTAATTTTTTTTCTTGTGGTGTCTTTATGTGGCTTTGGTATTAGGGTGTTATGGGCGTCATAAAATGAGTTAAGCATTGTTCCCTCCACTTCTATTTTGTGGAAGAGTTTAAGCAAGATTGGGGTTAGTTGTTTCTGTAATGATTGGTAGAATTCACCTGTCAAGCCATCTGGTCCTGGATTTTCTGAGTTGGGAGGTTTTTGATGACTAATACAATCTTATTACTTGTGATTGGTCTGTTGAGTTCATCAATTTCTTCTTTTGTCAATGTAGGCTGCTTGTGTGTTTCTAGAAGTTTTTCCACTCCATTTCAGTTTTCCATCTTGATGGCATACAATTTTTCAAAGTATCCTATTAGGATACTCTTCTGTGGGATCAGTGGTGATATTCCCTCTCTCATTTTTTATTTGATTTATTTGCATCTTCTCTCTGTTTTCTTTATTAGTCTAGCTAAAGGTTTGTTAATTTTATTAATCTTCTAAAAGAACCATACTTTGGTGTTGATAATTTTTTCTAGTGTTTTTTTCCTCAAGTTCATGTAACTATCCTCTCATCTTTGTTATTTCCTTCTTTCTGATTCTTTGGGATTAGTTTCTTTTTCTTTTTCTAGTTCCTCAAGGTGTGCAGTTCCTTTTTCAATATAGTCATTTATGACTGTAAATTTCCCTCTCATCACTGCTTTTGCTGCATCCCATAGTTTTTGATATGCTGTGTTCTCATTTTAATTCATTTCAAGGTAGTTACTGATTTCTTTTACAATTTCCTCCTTCACTCATTGATTGTCTAAGAGTGTATGGTTTTACTTCCATATCTTTGCTCCTATTCTGGTACTCTGACCCTTATTAATTTCAAGATTCATTCTTTTGTGGTCAAAGAAATTAATTTGTATAATTTCAATTTTCTGAATTTGTTGAGGCTGTTCTGTGACCTAGCATGTGGTCTATCCTGGAGAATGATCCATGTGCACTCAAGAAGAATGTAGATGTTGCTGTATTTGGGAGTATAGCTCTGTATATGACTTTTAGGTCTAGATCCTCTAACATATTATTCAACCTCTCTGTTTCTTTATTAACTCTCTGTAGAGATGTTCTGTCAAATGGTGATAATGGTGTATTAAACTCTCCCACTATAATTATAGAGGCATTTATTTCTTCACTTAGTTTTTCCAATGTTTGCCTCATGTGATTTGGGGCAGTCTGGTTAGGCACATAAATGATTATTATTGTTCTTTCTTCTTGATGGATTACCCCTTTTTATTAATATACAATGTCTTTTTTGTCTCTTAAAATATTTTTGCATTTAAAGTCTATTTTTCTGATATTAGTATAACTACTCCTGCCCCTTTTTGGTTATTTTTGACATGTAAAATCATTTTCCAGCCTTTCAATTGCAATCTCTTTGTTTCCCTGGGTATAAGGTGAGTTTCTTTTAGACAGCATATAGATGGGTCATATTTCCTTATCCATTATGTCAATCTGTGTCATTTGTTTGGATAGTTTAATCCACTAACATTCAATGTTATTACTGTCAAGCCAGTAATTATATTAGACATTTTTTCTTTAGGTTTGCGTAAGCCCTATTTTGTTTGTATTTTTCTTTAGATCTTTTTAGTTTTTCTTATGAATATTCTTCCTTTCTACACTCTCCTCCAACCCTCCTTCTCCTCTTTTTTCCATTCAACCTGCAGAACTCCCTTTAGTATTTCTTGAATGACAGGTTTCTTGTTGACAAACTCTCTTATCTGTTTATTTGTGAATATTTTGAACTCTCCCTCACTTTTGAATACCAGCTTTGCTGGATAAAGAATTCTTGACTGGCAGTTTTTTTTTTCTTTCTTTCTTTCTTTTAGCACCTTAACTATGTCATTTCACTG